>UFQX01000306.1:438054-463483 GCA_900497675.1 Arapaima gigas
CCCCCCCCCCCCCCGCTCACGAGCAAAATTTGGTGCTGGAAACCTGTTTCTAAGGTGGAATCTGAGGTCGGCGATTCAACAGGCATTAGTTTCAACTGGAAGATTTTTAAGGGTTCTGGGGCTCAGGAATTCACCCCCGTGTTTCCTCAAGTAACACCAAAACCTTTTGGTGTTCAAAAAAAGACAAATCCTTGCATTAATAGCACAGAGCAACGTGACTAGATGAACTGAGAGGAGATCACAAGTTTGCGTGCAGGAATCACGGAGATGAAATGAAGATGTGGAGATGTTGGGAAGGGGAGGCGGCGCCTCCGGCGAGGTGGCTGCTGTGTCCTTGTAGGTTAAACACAACAAATAATGAAAAGGGCTCAGAGAGGCAGGCGGTGTGTTTTAAAGATGACAAACAGTTAGGCCGCTCTCATACTGCCGCTTACACACACTCACTCATTCACGTGTGTGTGTGTGTGTGTGTGTGTGTGTGTGTGTGTGTGTTGTAAATGCGAAAAATCATATTTGGTCATAACTCAGTAAAGGGTATTAATGAAATCCATATGCGTGAAAACTGATAAGTCAAACACTCATATATCCAAGCGGTGCCTGTTTTTTATCACATAATTTTTGGTTTTTTTCATCTTTCCATCCTTCCGGTTCATTCCTGATAAGTAGTGAAGCTACTGTCCCCACCGTTATATAAAAAATAAATACATGTGTACTTAATATGCTTTGGCTGTATTTACAGAACACATCAGCTGCCAACAAATGTCATTTTGTCGGCATATTGACTGCAGTTCAATTTTGTTTTTTTATTATTATTATTATTATTGGCCATCTCCAGCCGACAGAAGAACCAGCTGGTGTTTGTCGTGGAGAACAGTACCGATTAATTTTCTGTCAACACATCATGGTTCAGGACATCCCTCTAGACCAGGGAGTCCTCGCCTCTTTCCGCAGCAAGTCGGATGCAAGAGAGAATAACAGCGAATCGTGTCGCGACCATTGTAGGCTTTTAAAAACACACTAAAACAGCTGTACGGCGGATGAAACGTACTTTTTTGTGCCGTTCTGCTGATTTCCAAGTAGGTGGGTTGTAGAGGTTAATCTGAGTACAGGAGGAAAAAAAAAAAATCTCATGCATACTTTCCAGCACGTTCTCGGAGGGTACGACTTACATTTCAAACATTTGCAATTATTAGACTTGTGAAACAGTATAAAAATACAGTGCAAAGGCCACGTTTTAAAAAAGGCATGCATAAGTTATCAAAGTCAAAAGTATTACTGCGCTAGGCAGAAGACGCGTAGAAAGACCATTTACGGCAGCGTGGTGTTTTTGAATATATCGTCTATATGAGACTTATTCAGGTGGGCGAAGGGGCAGCTCTGTGATCTAACTTATGTGGAGTGGCAAAATTACATCCCGGGTTTGCGAAAAAGAACAAATTCGACTGTCCATTTATCTTGCGACCTTGCCATTGCATTTTCTCTGCCTCGGAAATCTGCGAGGAGATTGGGTTTTGCGGAGGAGTTCTTCACATCTCCAGCCACGGCGGCACACTTCACCCTGAAAGACTCGCACTACAATATCCACAGTGTCCAGATGGGTGTTTCTTGCACTGTCATCTGAAATTAGCAGTCCTCCAACCAGTTTACTTTTTTTATGTATATGGTTGTTTCAGGTGTTATACAAATAGTTTGGACCTGATTCAGATGTGAAGTGCTGGAAGGTGCTGGAAGGAGGCACCTGATGTGCGGTGATTCGGTAATTCCTGAAACTCTTGTGCGCCATGTTCTCATTCACGAGGGGTCCAAAATCAAAGCGCCTCAGTTCTCAGCTCTTAGCTCAGCTGGGACAGAATCACCCCCTCTGTCCCTCACAGCTGCTGAATCCCTTCCGTTCCTTTCCTTTTAAAAATCTCAAAACACATCTCTTTTGGACCCACTTTATCAGCATGTTTCGCAGTCGCCTTTGGATTTTATGCTTTCTGTGTTGACTGACGCCCAGTGCTGCAGGAGGTGAAGTGCTACAGTCCCAGAGCCTCTCAGAATGTTCCGCCTCTGGCCCAACCCCACCTTCACCTGGCAGCGCTTAACACTGGTAGATGTCACCTCCACACACTTTCCCTTCATGGCCTCCGCTGATGAAACACAAATCACATTGCGGGCCACCGCCTTTTTTTTGACACGGGCACTTTCAACGGGATCAAAAAGTGGAGCGATTTATAAATCAATAAACAACACCCTGGTCCTTTGGCTTTTACCGCTGAACTGCGCCTTCGAAAGAGCGTGACGCCGCTCAGCAGGGAGAGAAGAAAAATGAGCCCGTCGAGTTGGTGATAAAGTCTGAAAGTTGTTTCTCGCCGTTTGCTTGTGTGTGTTCTGCACCTCGATTTTAAAAACGCCGCAGATGGAACGTGTGGAAAACAGGGGCGGTAGCAAGAGGCTCGGCGGCCTTTTGGTGGCTAAACGCAGCCACACGGTACCTGTAAAGACCGAATTAGACAGCTGGATGTGCTTTCAACTGTACTTTGTAGTTTCTGCCTTCCATTATTTTTTACAGCCATAACAGTGTTGTTAGTTAAGGGCGTCTGAGAATATAGTTATTCACCTCAAGAACTCTGCTTTCTGTGAACAACAGGGCTACTGTTGCCACCTTGCATTTTAAGCACCCAAGTCTGAATCCAACCGCCTGCTGTCGTGCCCCAAATAAGACATCGTGCGGAAGCGATAAAAATTATTCAGCCTTACACATTGTAACAGTGGGTGTTGCTTTGGAGGAAAGTATCAGTAAGTAAATGAACAAATGTGAAGGATGAAGAGTGACGGTTTTCTAATGATGCGTTAAAAAGTATAGTTTGAAAAATCATTTATTGTCAAACACCCTTGTATGGAAGGCATAGAACTTATTGCGGTCCACGTTGCTCAGAATAGGGAAAGACAGAAAGGAATTCAATAAAAAGGTAATTTAGACATGCATCGGTTAAAGATGAATGGAAATAAAGATGAAACATAACATATAAATGTGTAAATGTATGCAATGTGTTGCAATTTCGTGTAACTATATGGTGGACGTCCGGTCGGTGAGCGGTCGTGGTCAGTGGTGGCGATGGGGCCCGAGATGACGGCCTTGGGCGGCTTGACGGCTTGTGACAGCAAACTGTTCCTGAGCCTCGTGGTTTTGGCTGCGATAGCAGCAGTGAAAACAAATGATGGAGAGGGCGGGAGGGGTCTGCAGTGACTGTGAAAGCCCACTGCAGTCAGCGGTGGAACGTCTCCTCTTCCCCATGCCTGAGCCACGGTCTGCCGTTCCAGCCTTGTTCGCACTGCGCACGCCGATGCTCACCTGAGATGCCGTCCATCTCCTGGTCCAAGTGGGAGGCCAATCTCAGTCGCTAAACTCCACCCTTCTTCTTTAAACCGCACCATCTACAAGCTGGCTGGACCACATCCGCGCATTTATCGATTCGTTCAGAACCTCAGGGGGAAGCAACGTGCTCGGTGACTTCAGATACAGAAGGATAAATGACTTCGAAATATGTGATGCTGATGAATGAGATAATCATTATTACCCATTACTGTCACTACCCATTATTAATGGTCTGGCACAGCAGAAGAAAAGTATTAATTTGATTGTGTATGAGAGAGAAAAAGAGAAATGCTCTCCAATACCTCTGCTTTGCGGTTATTGTATTCTGTCTCTGCCCTTTGAATCGGTCCTATGACTTACAGGGCAATTACAGTTTGCTTAACTATTGGCGCGGTCGGCGGAATCCAGCGTGGGTGAGACACGGTTTAGTTTAGAAATTTAGTTAGAATATTTATTTCAACTGCTTGATTAGTTTTATTGATTCCGCTAATTGTTTGTGATGCACCGTTTTTCCATTTTAAACACCCTGAGCTTAAAAAAAAAAACGGCAGCACGTTCTCCAAGTCGGGGATGAAAGCGCTCAAGTGTTTTACTTCTGATCAAAGAGATAATTAAGGTGCCGGTATTCAGAACTGCTGGTGAAAATGTGGATTTGTTTGACGTACATGACTCCTCCATAACTCTGAAGTGGTTTATCATTGTTATTATTTGTGTCTAACCTGCTGCACAACTGAGAGCGGAAGGTGGCCCCGGTAGATGTGCAACGGCAACAGCTTGAGGGTGACAAGGGCTTCGCTTGCTGTACAAAAAGACGTCCGCCTAATGTAGGGTTGGAGTTAGTTGCCGGTTCTTGGTTGACACTCGGGATGAATTTGTAAAAAAAACCCAGTTATTAAATCCTGACTATTATTTGGACGTCTAAATAACAGGTACTGTGCGCTGCTACAAAACAAAAGTCATCATTTGTAAAGACTGGTCACAGAGAGCACCTGTGAGCCCGGGGCTGGTCTTGCCGTGTAACTCCTTCGCTCCAAATCTGACATTTCACGCATTAGCAGCGATGGACCTCTTTCACACCAGTCGTAATAATGTGCAAACTGCCTCGAGGCTATTTTAACGTCTGGGTTTAATCAAAACACACAGGCCTTTTCGGCACAACCACTTCTTTTTGGTTCACGCAGAAAGATGTGACGAATGCAAACTATTTGCCTGTTCCTACTACAAAGCGGGAATGAAGGGTCCAGCGGGTAAAAACAAACCTGTCAGTCAAAATCACGGCGGTTCTTTCTCTGGTTTACAGGTGTGCATTTCTGATTTGGTCAGATTTTACTTAAATTTGCAGCGGATCGACACCCGAAACCTCAGGTGACGTTGTTTACAACACAGTACGTGTTAAATAAAACCAGTAAAGGTGAGTGTAGCTAGTGGTCTTCAAGCACTGGGTTGCAATGTGTGCATCTATGGAGGCTCCTAGGCCCCATCACCCTTAACCTCACCTTTAACTTCTAACCTAACATCTAACCTAACCCTCACCCCAACTCATTAACCTTAACCTTAACGGTTGAAACCTGACCCAAGCATAACATGTGGTCCTCTGTGTTGCAGGAAGGGCGGTGCCCAGTGAGAGGTGCTCTGGTGCCCCACCAGCCACGTTGCCCTGTGAGGTGCCCTGCCCCGGGGACTGTGTGCTTGGCTCCTGGGGTCCCTGGTCCCCCTGTTCGCACTCCTGCTCCGGCAAGAACTCGGAGGGGCGGCAGAGCCGCACACGTACCGTTCTGGCCCTGTCTGGACAAGGTGAGCACGCGGCCCCTGTGGTGTGAACATATACAGAAGGTGGAGGGTCGCACATCGGGGGACCGCTGGTGGGTGAGGAGCTGAGGTGCAACTGTTGAGCCAGGTGACGGCTAGATCTGGCAAACACATCGTGAGCCACCGTCGAATTCCTTCTTCATACAACAAGCCTGGTTTCTGCTCAGAGGCGTGAGATGTCTCGTAGGCACGCGAGTGTGAGATGTGCTCCGAATGCGTCAGTTTCGTGCCCGGTGGCGAGAGGCTCGAGGGCTTCCGCACATATCCGAGCGACACCTCAGTAGCGGCCCTGCACGAGCTTCCGCCGGAAATCCGGCACGCCGAGGCGTGGAATCAAACGGAATTTAGGTGCATTCGTCTCCGCGGTGAACGTTACGAGACTAGAGAGATACGAAGTGCCGACTTCAATCGCCGGAATATTCAGCTGCCATAATAAAAACCCTTTGAAGCGCTGGACGTGCCGCAGTCGCTCAACAGCTCCCTGCTAATAAGCAGTCATTGGTGAAATTGCGTTTAAATGACACGTCTCTTTAAAGTTTGCGCTCGATCTTGCAAACTAATTTTTCGCATAATCACCATTTGCACAGTCAACATCGCGTTCTTACGCAGCTGTTTTGCCCTACTTTTTTTTCCTTCCCCAGACAATAAATTTTCAGTTTTATCATATTTACGCTTACATTTATTCATTCGCAGTATGAACGTACAAATCGGAGTGAACAGAACTGCGTTTCACAGCAGGCAAACAGTTACAGATACCGACACACAGCCGTCGAACCGACGAGAACTCACGGGCTCCAGTGTGGAACCACCAAGCAGTACCTTCACGTTACGGTCAAAGGAGCTGGGTCTATATCCCTGCTGTAGTACCCTTGATCAGGGTTTTTACCCTATCGACGCAGTAAAAATTACCCTGCTATATAATTGGGTAAATGACTGTAAATAGCTTAGTGTACAAACCTCATATTGTAAATTACTTTAACAAGGTTGATTCGGGACAAGAGAAGTTGGGGATGGATGCCCTTTGGGTGGTGTGTTATTTCAACACAATCAGAAGAGAAGTTGAAGGGGGTGGCCGGGTTTGAACCGGAGACGGTCCTGTCTCTCGGCTGTCTCCCGGATCACAGCTGCCTCTCGCATCTATCGTAAGCAGAGAGATGGGGACTTTACATGCAGGTGTCATGGCAACTGGGCCCGGTGCTGGGGACCAGGCATCTTGAGAAGCGAGTTTGGTTTTGGAGGTGTGTGTGTGTGTGTGTGTGTGTGTGTGTGTGTGTGTGTGTGTGTGTGTGTGTCATTGTCATCAGGACACCCCCACGTGACAAAAAATACCTTGGACAATATTCTTCCATCCAGTATCTTTAACCGCTTTATCCTGGTCAGGGTTGCTGTGGTGCAGAATCTAGCCCTGAATCACAGGGCACCAGACTGTGAAACTAACCGCCATCCATCATGATGTGGCCACACACAGTGTAGACCGGTTTAGAGCAACCAGTTAACCTAAAACAAATGTTCCTGAGAGGAAAACGACACCGACATGTGGAGAACATGCAAACTCCATACAGGCTGAGCTGGATTCTAACCGACACCTGAACAGCGGAGGCCCTGTTACCCATTCATCACGAATTTAATTTGCAATAGATTTTTTAAAAAATTAGTCTTACACGATAAGCATCGGGTGAAGGATCACCGGATGTTAACAAGCCTAATCCAGTTAACCGGGCACAACTGTTAATGTCGTAGCAAATCACAAAATTACACCGTGGTCCTCTAAGCTGCGGCGCCGCGCGGCCGTCATCCATTAACCCCAGGGGGTCTCTGCCCTCGTGTGCCCAGGTTGTGATTGATGTCGGGACCTTTCACTCATCGACTGCTGCAACCGCTCATTCCGTACGGAGTCCGAGTCCTGGCGGAACAGGCGATTAGGGGACGAAGGACGGTACTATTTGTCTTAATTCCAAACTAATGGACTTTCGAGGTAGCATCTGTTCCCGAACTGCAGCAGCCCAGGCTGGTGTCAGACAGCGGTCGACCCAGAGGATCCGTCTTCTCACAGCTGCCCTCTCGAACACCTAAAGCTCGCAAACTGCGGCAGTCCAGGTAATGATCAACAGCCGGTTCGGTAGCGATTAAACAGATCCGGATAACAGCGGCTCACCCGCCATTTGGGGTCTGTCAGCTCGGTGGGCGCTGCTTCCGCGCCGAGCCGTTATCTATGGACGGCCAGAGCGTGGAAAATTATTTTATGAGCTGCCCTGACTGCGCGACGCCGGTCGAACGCGGCCCCGTTTCAAATTCCGTGACGCGGGGCGTAATTAAGACGAAAATACACCAAGACCCGACGCTGCTGTCCTCCCACGTGAAGACTCCTCTCTCTCCCCGCCCGCCTTCCGCACCTCGGCAGGAAAATGGAAATATGTTCTGCATCTGTCTCCGAAGACCGAGTCCCAATACCCATATCAATGCGGAGTTTGACCCCCTGCTTTTTATTACTCCGCCAATCTGCGCTTCAGATCTTTTTTGATTTCCTGAAATGCGGAATTACACTTTATCTCCGTGCAACAGCAGGAAAGGTCAGAATATCTATTACGGGCATCGTGACCCCAAGGACACTTGAGATGGAAAAAGTCAAACGCAACCGTGGAATCGGATGGGAGACTCGCATCTGTCAAAGCCGTCCGCCATGTTCGTCTTGCCTTTGATATTTGTCTTAACATTTATTCGTTTAACTGATGTCTTTGTCCAAGGTGACTTACAGTGGTAGATAATCGACTTTACAGCGACTTACCCATTTATACAGCGGGGTGTTCTTATTTTCACAATTTAAGGCCCGCTCCCTGCTCACGACTACTACAGCACCAGCCCAGGTCTTTCTACTGTAAGGTGATGGCTGTCCATCCTGCTGTCCCTTTTATTTATTATAAGCACTTTCAAAGGTGGAAGAGAAAACACCCGTCTATAGATTTTAAAAAAGCCACATAATAGGTGTACAGTACCCAGAAGCTTGTTTTGTCTATGTCATTAGGTGCATTTTCAGATTTGTCGCAAACCTACATTTCCCTCACCTGCCCGCAGAAAGAGCCGATCGACAGAATTCGGATTTCTGACCTGTCTTTCTGGTTTTTCTCAGGTGGCAAGCCCTGCCCTCCGGCCACAGCGCTGGAGGACTGGCGATCGTGCAACACCCACCCCTGCATCGTGTTCCACTGGGAGGCCTCGCCCTGGGGGCCCTGCACCGAGGACCCCTCCGCGGGCGAACGGAACACCACCAGTGACTTGGAAGGCCCCCCCACCTGCGCCGTGGGCATCCAGACACGCAAAGTGGCCTGTGTGAAAATGAACATGGGACAAGTGATCCCAAAAAGGTACTAACCCCCAGTGATGAGCAACAATTCCACCCGTAACAAGTTCCAGTAGATTTGAGAAGTACAGCATAGAATTTAAGTGAAGTGCAGCACATTAATGGGAATAACATTTATAGTACTGCGATACTATTTCTAACCATAATCTAAGGGAATTTATAAAAATAACTTTTTATATACATTTTTATTAAAAAAATTTTGGAGAAAATAACTTCATCACTGCATAAAATGATGTTTTGAGCAAATTTCATACTGTGCATCAAAAAAGAACCATCCATCGGTCTCTGTTGTTACATGAGGGTGGCGAAGATCCCCTCCCCAGTGCCCCCCGTGGTGACATTCTGCTAGGAGGCCTTATTCACTGCCTTTTGCATATAATTCACAGCACGGCATGTGTGCTTCAACAGTAGAGCTGATTTCGTTTCATTGCGTTGCATTATTTACATGGCACGTCCAATAAACGTTTCATTAAGTGTTACCGTAGTACGCAGCGCATTACTGTACAGCACCGCAGTAAAAAATACCACGCCTTCGGTTTTCCTGAACTTCGCCATATCTGCTCCCCTCCTCCCCCGTAGAGTCTGAAGGTGGACTGTATTCAAAATCCTCCTTCGTGGCCTGTGCAGGACCAGACTGTAAAGGTTCGGCTGACTAACCTGGGTTCCTACCTAGTTACCAGATTTTTTAAAAATTATAACCACTTAATAAAAATATCACGGTTAACGCTTCTCCACGGAGGCATTACAGTTCAGCCCAACTTGTCGGTTTCCTTTTGTTGCCTTTCTGTGGCCCGCTGCTGGGGGGTGGGGCTCCTTCACACGCCCGGCTCACTCCGTTTGACTCTGAGATGCGCAAGAAAAGGCTGACTGCTCCCATCTTACGCTGCTCTCCGAACTTTGTTCGTAACCCCTAACTGGTGGAGGTTGAAAGTGAGGACGTTTCCTCTCAGCGGGAGGGAGAAGTCTTCTGAACCCTGCATTTGTTTGCGATCTCATTATTTATTCATTATTTTTTCATTCAAATTTGATGTGGTCAGTAAGACGTGTGAGTACAAGTTTGCAGTAACTGTGGAGTAAAACCCCACGATAACACACCCCACAATAAGATAAATTCACATATAATCCGATTTGTGGTTGGCTCCTGTCTGCCTGCTACCTCTCCAGTGACCAACACCTGATGGACATTTGGATAGAAGGTTCGACCGGTATTGTAGTAGCGGGGAAGGGAGCCATGGCCTTCCCATGATGCACTACTGCTGCACGTTTGTAAACATACAGTACTGTGCAAAAGTGTTAGGCACCTGTGGGAAAAATGCTTTAAAGCGAGGATGGTTCCAAAAATAATGCCCTGAATACTTATTAATTGATAAACCTTCTAAAAAGTGCAATAGACAAAAAAACCTCCATCAGATCAATATTAGGTGGGACCACCCTTTGCCTTTAAAACAGCATCAATTCTCTTATGCAAACTTGCATGCAGTTTAAGGTAGAGGTTGGGAGGTTCTTCCAAACATTTTGAGGAACTGGCCACAGTTCTTCTGCAGACTTTGACTGTCTCTGCATGTCCTCCCAGACTGACTTGATCATGTTGAGATCAGGGGTCTGTGGGGACCAGACCATCTGTTGCAGGATTCCTTCCTTTTGCTCAAGATAGATGTGTATGACTGAGATTGGGTGTTTGAGGTCATTCTCAGGCTGCAGAATGAATTTGGGACCAACCAGAAACCTCCCTGATGGTAGATAAGAATGTACCTGTACTTTTCAACAGACACTGAAGTTGCATGCCTAAGACTTTTGCACAGTACTGTATGTGTCTGTCCATTGTGGGAAGTTATGGGGGATTTGAGGGGGTCGTGTTTTTGTGCTCTGTGAGTACAGGTATTCAAACAAAATCACACAGCCCAGTATCCCAAGCTCTCCATTCAACAGCGCGGTCCAAGCAGCTCGGTACAGAATTTATTGTTGTGGTTTTACGAGTACATATATGCTCATAAAAGAGTATATTTGCCACTTGTATGTTTTGCTCGCAATAATAGGTCATTCTACACATCTCATAAATGTAAACAAATAAACAAAAGCATTTTTATTCTTTTTCTTTCACCCAGTAACTGGAGAACTGGCTGTAAAAGATTGTTTTTCATTAATCTCACAAAATGGCAACCCCACATTTTACACAATTGAACCTTTTCTTCGGACTTCACTTGCAGTGGTCCGTTAAGGTGGGGTTTTCTCTTGTGTGGAATTAACTGGACAGAGGAGTGAAGGTAAAAAAAGCTACAATCTTTTCATTATATTATATTATATCATTATATTATATTATATCATTATATTATATTATATTATCCAACTACACATCCATTATCATTAACTACTTAATCCTGAGCAAGGTGGCGGCTGTCCAGAGCCTGTCCTTGAATTGTAGAGTGTTAGGCTTGGAAACTACCCCCCCCCACACACACACACTCACTCCATGGGTAAATCACAAGAAATATTGTACTATTAGCTTTTATTTGGCTTTATTAAAAAAGAAAAGCTTTACTAACACCACGATACACTTGTTGACTTCACTGAAAGCACACAGCAGGTTCAGCGCCCTCCTTTGAGGGTTGCCTCTTCACAGATGATCCCTTTCTGATTTCCTTACAATGCCCCTTTATTCCTTTGTAATTTCCCCTTTTCTATAAAAAAGGAGAGCAGAAGTCACCACTATATGTGTCTTCTGTTGACAAAGGACCGGTTCTCTGTATCAGCGCTCGCAACTCATAATCGGTATTGTGTGTGTGAAGCTGCTCAACCAGTGTTTGTCCCCAGATGCGCTCCGCTGTCAGATGCCTGTCACACACTTACGAACCACGCTGGTTGTCATCCTCAGAACGATGCTCTGAGTCCGCAGGCTTTGCCGGACGCCTCGACGGGACACACGCTCCTCAGTCCCATCACACGCACCTTATCTGATGGAGACGGTGCTATTCTGCTCATCGCTGGCCTTGTGTCATTCTTCTCCGAGACGTTCGCTTTAGAGCTCCTTGTTGTACTGAGGTTGGGTGTTCTAAATCGATAGTCCGACTAGACTGTGGCAATACGAGATGTGCAAATTAGAACCTTTTATAGTCTGTTTTCATCCTTCACAGCCTTTACATATTAAACACAGCAGAGCAGTCGTACCGAGGACTATTGCAAAACTGTCCAAACCATTCAGCTTTTCATTTCCTGAGTTGCAAATAATATTTAGTCTTCTTCCAGTCAATACTTTTATTGACAATTCACATGCTTAAACAGAATGCTTTCTAAACTTCTGAAGTTTGCATTGAAATGAGTCACATTTTACACATGAGCACCCAGGTCCGCTTAGGGTTCATTGATCGGGCAGTGAATCTGAAGTCAAGGTATGAAGATCAAGTCTGAAGAAGAGGCTAAGGATGTTAAAGCAATAAAGTGTGCCAGTGCACATTGCTCACTTGCTTGTCCACACTTGGAAGCTGCAAGACCAACCAGACGTTTAGCGAGTAAACCTGGAAACGTGAGGAAACCACTGAGGACTTTAATCAGAAATGGGGGAAATAGCTTAAATAGCCCAAGCCCATCTACCTGCACTTCTTCTCAGACTGCGTTGGTCCATCTCCAGCAGGCCCCCCAAGTAGACTGGAGGAGCAATGTGTGACGGCTGGCATCTGGACACCTGGGGGAACCTGACGGATCTGCTCCATCCGAATCAAACCCCAGTCTGAGCTACATGTTGCCAGGCTGAGTTGGACCACTGTGTTTTCCTGGGTCTCACCGCCACAGGCCGGACCTTCAAAGGTGTGCAGTAAATGTTCCGGGTGACAGAGACCTGAGTGGCACCAACATTCCAGTGTGTGAAGTGTGAACTGTGGCTTCTCTCTGCCCTTCTGAAGGGTTTGTTTCCAGATCAGCAGTAGAGTAAACACTGTTTCTGGGTTTTGTGTTTTTACCCCCATAAAGAGAGTGGCGTGTGTCACGGTGATACCTGGTTTGCTCTCCCCCGACCTCCTGGTAACAGCCCAAACCACCTTGACCTGCACTGCTGAGAACTGGGCTGTGATACCATGAGGGAATCAGGTAGAGTCAACTTACAAGGCCTGAATCCCCTCTCCTGCTGCTGCTCTACCTGATGAAGGTGTTTTCCATGAATTAACATGGTAAAAATTACCTGGCTGTTTAAATGGGCAATTAGTAGAATGTTCCTTAGTGTACAAGTCTAGCTTTGTAAGGAGGATTTCAGGGAACAAAATTGCTCTAAAAATCTGACCCGTCTTTTCTGTCTTGCTTTATTACCTGGACCCTAAAGCACATTGACACTGCTAGCCAGATACTTTCTGCAGTGCTGGCTCTATTTTAATGCTGTAATGCAGATAGTGAGTTGGCAGTGGCAGCTAACAGCTAACAGATGTTAACAGAGGGGCACCAGAGCAGCACTGCTCACCACCTATCAATATCCAGTGTAATGTATAGAGTGTCAGAGTTCTGTGCATCCAAGTACCTGATAGTTCCGAAAAGCCCAAATAAAAACAGGAGAGGCGAGGGCAGCTCGGCCAACGCCAGTCTGGGACTGTGAGCTCCGATCAAACTGCTTCTGTGATTCCGGATAGGTGTGCGTTCTGGGGTGACTCTCCAGTCTGCAGCTACAGGGGGTCAGGGGGGTCTGCTGCCCAGCCGTGGGGTGTGTGTGTGTGTGGGGGGTCAATTGGTGGTGGTCAGGGGAAAGAGGCTGGCAGGGGGCCAGCAACAAAGGAGGAAAACGGTTCCAGGATGCGAAGAAGCATCATCATTAGCGTAGAAGTTGGCAGCGTGACACAT
The DNA here is from genome assembly GCA_900497675.1 of Arapaima gigas. Taxonomy (NCBI): domain Eukaryota; kingdom Metazoa; phylum Chordata; class Actinopteri; order Osteoglossiformes; family Osteoglossidae; genus Arapaima; species Arapaima gigas. The sequence goes on from UFQX01000306.1 coordinate 451,401, forward strand.
TCCTCCCCTGTGATCAAGCTCACAAAAGAATTGAAATGATGAATAAAATTAAATTGTTGAACTTAGTGTCGCGTCAACAAACAGTTTTATGATTTATTCATTTCGTTGAGGCTTTTCCCCGAAGCGGCTTAGAATGCGAGGTTTGTGCAAAAAACTACTTGCAGTGATTTACTTATTTATACGGTCAGGTAATTTTTACACACAGTTTAACAACTCGCTTGGAGAGCTAAACTATGTCCACCTAATTATTTTGGGATGTTTATCCCATTGCTGGGGGAAGATTGCAGACAATGCGGATTGAGCCCATCTGGGTTGTTATGAGGAGGTCGGGGGGAAGCAAAGCAGGTAACACCACCACACACGCCAGTTTCTTTGTGGGAATAAAAACCCAGAACTCAGAAACGACATTTACTTTACTGTCAGCCTGAAACCTGGGGGCTCTGTGGTTCCTCCAGAAGAGCAGAGAGAAGCCACCCTTCACACATCATACACTAGAGAACGGCACTTTAAGGACGGACTTCATAGCTGCAGCTCCACCAGCAACGAGATAAACATCCCAGAATAATTAGGTGAATGTACTTTAGCTCCCCCAAAAGTGAGCGTTTAAACTGTGTCCCACCTGTTCCAAAGGAGACTCCTGGGGGCCCCCACATCAGTTTGGGTGAAACACATTTAGGAGAAACCAAGAATTCCAGATAAACCTCCTTGTTTATGATCCCCACAGAGGATTTTAATCATTCGTTTTTGTGTTATGTTGCGTTTTGGGTTTAGCAACCGAGTTGTCAGGCACAGGGAAAGTCTGGAGCCCCGTGGGGGGTCACGAGTCAGCAGGGAAATAGGCTGCCAGCTGCCATTGGAGGAATAATCCGTACTTCTGAAATGAATAAAGTAAAGAATGTTGGCACCGCTCAGGTCAACCCAGAACATTTACTGCACACCTTTGAAAGTCTGGCCCGTGGCAGTGAGACCCAGAGAAACAACATGGTGGTCCGACAGAGCTGTAAATACCCTGAGGAAAATAACAACCGGGAGATCATACATGTGCTTAGACTGGAATGGTGTAGCTCAGACTGGGGTTTGAGGCCACAGGGACGGTGCATCCAGTGGAACCCGACTGCTTCAACCGCTACACCACCTGCTGCCCATTTTTCAGTAAACTGCTTCAGGTCCCTTGTTCGCTGTTCTTTTACTTCTGAGAGTTTTGTTTCTAAAACCTGCCCGGGACAGACACCAAACAGGTCCTCCCCGATTCTAAATTCACATTGAACTAAGCAATAAATTTAAAATGTTTAACATTCATTTGACATAGAAAAAAATATATGGCCTATATATAATATATAGGCTGCCAGCAGATTTTAGTGGCACATGCTGTGTGTGTGTGTGTGTGTGTGTGTGTGTGTGTGTGTGTGCATGCTTTTTTTTTGTTAAACAAAATCTTCTAAATCATTTTTCACAGTGGCAGCCAGTGAATGGGGAGGATTTCAATCCCATTAGATTTAGGATGATCTGAGGAGATGCGCGGCTCTAAAGCCTCAGCCTGGCTTTGAAACGGCCCGGGCGGGATCTGCTCCACTCCTCCGGCTTTATCCCACGGTGGCCGAGGCAACAATGTGCGTTGACTGAAACGTTTCTTTTCCGTTTCTCTACATCAGCAGCTGATACGACGTGGCTCGTCTTTGAGTATCTTGGAAGTTTTTTTCTTGGCCTTTGTGTTTTTCAAGTCATTTTTTGTCGGATATGATGTGTTATAAATTTTGCTCCAGTGGAAGGGGAGAAGAAGCCTCCCCCCAACCCACTCCCCCGTTTCCTAAAGCGTCTTAAAGTTGTGCAGCTTTATCTGTTTATGCAGCTGCATATTTGTGACATAAACATATCGGGGGTGAAGTACCACGCTCAAGGAAACAGCAGGGTGGCAACCACAGCATCTCCAGGGGGGCTGCCACTTCGAGCCCTTCGCTCCTGAATTGAGTCGATAGCCAATGAGCTGCCTGCCTACAGGCCCCCTTGCAGCCGTTGTGACAGGCAGCTGCTGCGGGGGTCCACAGAACGGCATCCTCTTACTCGACGTCCTCCTGAGGTCTCACACTGCTGGGGGGCAGAAAGTAATAAGTGTTTCCCATTCTGAGGAGTGCAGATACAAACCATTTATCAATCCATCCATCACCAATAACCTCTCACCCGGTGTAGGTCATGATGGTCCACAGTCTGTGCTGGAGGCAATTCAGCATCACCAATTCACCTGAAGCACACGTCTCTGGAACCAACACAGAAGCCATGTAACCGAAATACTGTAGGTTACTTAACAGGCCAGATAGTAAACTCACCACTTCCGGTTCAGTGACAGTTCCCACAGCCATGCAAAGCGGCCAAGGTCATATCGTCTCGGTTTGCTATCAAGTGGCACGGTGGTGCAGCAGGTGACGGCCACGCGGCGTTTGGACACGGCTGCCGATCCAGTAGTTTGCATGTTCTCCTCATGTTCACACACCAAAGACACGTGCTGAAGAACGTAGTGGTGAGCCTCGTCCGTACCCTCACTCACCGTGAAAACCACGCAAGCAGCCGCCCTGAGTCGAACGCTGCCTAGGTGTAAAGCTTTTATAAACCGTGCAGAACAATCGCTTGAGCGTCTGTTTATGCTCCCATTTGCTCCTCAGCAGGTGAGCTTCTCCTCCACAGTGTAATCCTCTCCTGTGTTGTTCAGGAGCCATGCCAAGATGCTACAGCAGGCCCTTCATTTAGCACTCTTTTAAACTGGATTCCCTTTTCACCTTGCGCGTTGGCTCTGGTGCGCCGGGTTTGTTTCCAGAGACCAAACAAATGGGTTCAAACAAACAGCGCTTCTTTGCGGAGCTGGTTAAGGCATGCTGGCAGCTCTGCGGGATGCACATGTGAGAAAAGGAAAGGCTCATCTGTCTTTGTGGGGGTTCTACGCCACCCACACAAAACCTCAAAGTACACAAGTAAACAGCAAGGAAAATAATATCTTAAAATGCAAATTTGGATGTCTGTCTTTTCGACTTTCCGAGATCGGTTGCGAGTTTGAGTTAGCGGTTTACAGTGAGGGTATAAATAAGAAATTGGCTGAGGAATGGAGGGGGTTATTTACTGGAAGTGTAGCGCTGGAGGGGCTGGTTCTCCCACATCTCTCTAGAAAACGCACTCCTGTGCATCTGAAGGATGTCTAGCAGTACTGTCCGTAGCGCCACGCCGCTCGTGGGACGAACACATTACCTTTTTGAACTGGTTTTCCAGCGACTGACACACACCTGACACACGCCTGTTCCCGGCAGGTTTCCTCCTATCACACAGGTGTGTCTCGCAGTGCTCTCCAACTGGTTAAATACACAGTGTCACAGCAAACCACAAATCACTGCAGCGGCACTGAAAGCACATTTTAATCTCCACATTGCGGTCTGTATTTATCAGTCTTCTGCACCTGTGCTGGTTTATATTTCTTTTTTCGCTGAAGGATTAAAACGTTAAAAAAAAAAAAATCTGATTTGAAGGTGTTTGTTTTACCCCGCTTTTGAGGGTTTATTGCGGTTTTCATGTAAATCTTTACATCGACGCAAGGGGACCTCTCTCTCTGCTGTAGGTGTCCGGAGTCATCGCGGCCCGACACCGTGCGGCCGTGTCTGCTGCCCTGCAGGAAGGACTGCGTTGTGACGCCATTCAGCGAGTGGACGCCCTGCCCCTCCACCTGCCAGCCAGGTATCCTATCCAGAAACGGACCAAATCCCCAGGTGCAAAAGAAGTGGAGTGGAGGTGGACTTTACATTACGTGTACAGCAGCGTGTCGGGTCACAGACAGAGCTCTAATGGATGTCAAATCCAGTGTTTACGACACAGAGCAAAAGACCCCCAGTGGCTGCTGCTGCCTCAGCTAAACACCATCATGCAGTTCCTGGTTTGTGGTCAACAGGTGATGCAGCTCAGGCTCAAACAGCAGGTCAAGGCCACGAAGACTAACGTGGCAAAAAAGTTTTGCTGGGGAAAACCAGCAGGACACGTCCTCATGTTCTCCAAGAAGGTCCGTTTTCCTCCAAAATGTCGAGATCTGAGCACTCATGTTATGGGACTTTGTCCTGAGACCAATTTTGGCTCAGCGAAATCTCTCCTGTTTCAGGATGTGTTTTAGCCAGAATTCAAAACCTCCTTCACACAGATGTCCCCATTTTCTTCTTTTTGCTTGAAAAAATGGTGTGAAGTTCAAAGATTTTTTTACGTCCTGTTCAATAATATATTGGTCACCTTTTTAGTGTTATTTTCTGCTTAACTGGAAGTACGATCATTAAACTGTGGTATCTTGACCCATTGTATTTGATAAATGTGCAATATTTATATCATAAGAGGTGATGCTTTTCTCTGTTGTGATATAGAGGGTCAAGCTACTAGTAATTTACACCTTTATACAGCAGGGTAATTTTTACTGGAGCAATTCAGGGTATTTACCATGTCTAAGGGGACCACATCAGGAGGTGGTATTCAAACCACCAGAGGCTGCGGCTCTAATCGCCACCTGTTCCTGTGAAAACATTACTTCTACTGTATGACTGCAGTAGTAATAGATAGTAAAGCCAGGTGATGCATTTATAGAATAAATAAGAAAATGTGTTTGGTGTGCGAGGGGGGCTGCGGCATCTATTAATACACCAGACCATCGCTTTTCTTGTGTTTCTCCAGGAGAATTCAGGTGGACCAGCTCCAAATGCACAGTTACACTCACCAGCCAGACACAAACACACGCTATGGGAAGTTTAGGGTGACCCATTGACCTGAAACATTTGTCTTTGGACCGTGGGGGCAAAACCCATGCAGACACAGGAAGAAGATGCAAACTCCACACACACTAAGCTGGATTCGAACCCACACCCAAACAGAGTGCATTTGCACAGACTGACTCCTGCCACCCACTGTCTCTCTCTGTTCTCTTTGCCAGTCAACGCCACTGCGGTCACCCAGTCGCGGTACCGAATCATCGTCCAAAGACCAGCCAACGGGGGGCAGGAGTGTCCAGACACTCTCCACGAGGAAAGGGAGTGTGAATCACTTCCAGTGTGCCCCACCTACAGGTAAAGAGGTCCAAACCGGCACCCGAGTCCGCACTGTACAAGGTGGGCTGGCACTTAAGACAAAGAAATAAGGAATGGTTTTTGTTTAAGTATGAAAATTGGACAAAAGTATAAATACTGTATAATATATATATAAATATGACCAAATATTCACCATTCAGGTTTTCTGTAGTTTTGTGAGACTGAATGTATTGGTTTCCCAAATGTTTTCCAAGTAAAGGTAATAATCACTGTTCAGCTGTCACTTGCCACAAGTTTAACGCCGAAGCCACTGGAACAAACAGACAGGAACCACCCATTTACAAACACCACCCACGACCTGAACAAGCATCACGTCTTGTACTTTGTTCCCAGGTGGAAAACACACAAATGGCATCAGTGCACCTTAGTGCCTGAGTCTGTCCGGCAGGGACTGACGGGGACGGTGGAGTCCTGCGGTCGGGGTCTAGAGACTCGAGGTGAGTGCTGCCTCTTTGTGTTTACACCTTTTGGAGCAGAAAGTTATATAACCACACCTGCTCCCACGCCATTGTATGAATCATCTCAAACCCCAATACTTGAGTGCGATTTCTTACTTGCACCACAACCTGCTTCTGCATTTTAAATAGCATAAGTTAGTTATGTGTCTAACAAGTTGTATATTAAGGTACACATATCATTCATCCATCCATCCATCCAGAGCCATTAACCGTTTGTCCTGAGGAGGGTCACGGTGGTCCGGAGCCTATTGATGTACACATTAACACATAGTATTTACCCTCTGGGGAGAAGGGATCACAACCAGAATGAAAAGTCTTTATTTTGGCAAAAAAAAAAAAGTTTGCTGTATTGTCACATCCTTCAGTCCTTGTTGGAGTACAAACATATGAATTTCTCAAGACATCATGATTTTTAATTGAAATAAATGCACCGTGAGATTGTGCACTTCCTTCTGTCACTGCAAAGCATGTCTGAGCTCTACAAGCTCCTCTGTAGTTCTAACCATCACCAGGCCTCAAATGAACCGTTTAACAAAGCCTTTAATTTGAAAGCCGACGGCAGCAGTAGGCTATAGGAATCTTCTAATTTGTCCACTTCCAGTGGACCACGGTTAGTGGGAACTGTCATATGATGAAAGAAACGACTGGAAATCTTTGTTTGGCGAATTGCTGTGCGTACAATACCAAACAAGAATGAGAAACAATGACGGGGACTGAAAATATGACAGCTCCCCGGAGGAGGGAGGAAAGAAAAATGAGCGTCCTCCTACCTGTCTTCAGCTCAGCGCTTGAACAGTTATTTCACAAACAGGCACAAGCACACAAACACAGCCTGTAAAGATCCATTCAAATGTTCACTTTCAAGACTTTATAAGTCTGTCTTGATTTCTGACAACTTAAAATCTCGAATAATCGGGTCCAACCCCTTAGCGATTGTGAGAAAGAGAGAGTAAGAACACGAACTGTGTCTGTGTGGGTCCCGCTGCCCGGCGTGGCGGTGGCAGCGTCATGATGTGGGGTCTTTGCTGGGTACAAAGTCAGCGATGTTTACCAACTCTGTGGTAATATCGGCATGTCTGCCATAGCATGTCGCTCCCTCGGAGTTACAGCTAGTTAGGTAATCCTTCCTTCTCCAGCAAGGTACCAACCTGAAAGACTCCTCAAAGTTGTGCAAGAACTATCTGGATAAGTAAAAAAGTGCAGGACAACTCAATGACAAATGTTGTCAGTTATCAAAAAGGTAGTTTTGAGAAATTGTACTCAAGCGTTCTACTGGTGATGTCATCACCCAAGACCACACAGGACTGAGGATACATGGAAACACCAGCAAAAATTTAATCTCATCGATTAGTATGTGCACCAGAACTGTGCGTGATATATGAACAAGGACAGAGGTGTCAAAGGGGGTCAAAAACAGCCTGAAAATGTTCAAAGTCATTCGCCCCGAATCAAGCATCTCCCTGTGATGTTGATTTATGAAGGCTGTTGGAGTGAATTATCGCTGTCATTTTGAGGAGCGGAATTGCGCTGCTGGTCTCAAGTTCACTGTCACAAAAACAGATCTGACACCCTCCTCCCCTCTTAACCACCTCCACTCTTTTGACACAGTCGTCATGAAAAAAACTTTCTCCTCAAATCCAGAGCATGTTGTTTATATTTTCTCTTCTCTGTTTATATGGAAAAACATCACGCATAGAAACAAAAGGATATTTTTTACAGGTTCCTCACACCTGACACACCTCTAACTGTCCTCTAACTTCTGACATAAATGTTCTCAACATAGCTCAAATGAGCACTTTAGTTTTATTTCCTTTGTAAACATTTACATCAATATTGCACTATATGTATGTTTTAGTTTCTTGGGCTTTAATGAGCTAAATATTCTGGGCAATTTGTTTCAGATATACTCTTCTAAAGTGATTTTACCAGTCATGAAGTGAATTTAAGTCCTGGTGTTGCGAGGTACTACATCAGACACATATGTGGGATTTGCAAACTGTTCAGTGAAACAGTTTGAAAGAGGAGAACAAGATGATCCTCATTAAAAAAATAAAGGGAGAAATGAAGAAGTAATCAAGTAAGGAAAAACTTGCCCTTAACTGTGACCTCGGACTTTGAGAGCCTTTCATTACGTCAGGTTTTGTTAGAGAGAAGAGATTTTTTTGTTCTTCATATGAATATTGTTGTGCAAGTTGAAACCAGGCCTGATTTTGAAGCGCCTGGATGCTGAGCTCAGTCAGTGACCTGCTGTCCTCCGGAGCACAGAGTCTCATTAACTCCATCTTCCGCTTATGCGTCTCTCGCGGGCTCCTCACCGAGAGGAACCGGCACGCGAAGCCCCCGAGGGACCGGCGTCATTAGCCTCTGTCGCACATTTAGCTGGGACTTTACACTTCTCGAACCTTTGATTAAAACTGTGACCAGATCCTCGGGTGTCAGGTGCCGAAGGTCAGCTCAACCAGAATTCCAGGAGCTGCTGGTCCCCCGAATGCTTTCTGGAAATTCTAAATGGCAAACAACGAGTCAGGGGCCAGTTTTGCTGCCGTCATTGATCTTTTGTAAGAATGAATGCTATGAACCCAACGGAAGAAGATTATTTCAAACTTAACAGCGCAGATATGACTACGCACGTCAAATTTAAGCAACTGCTTATCCGACTCGATCCATCCAAATGAGTTCCAACGTGCACTGAGTTAATGGTGAGGTAGATCCTTAAGGGAGAGCCGGCTGCTTTGCAGGCCAAAGGTTCCCGGTTGGAAACTCACCCCTGCTGTATTTGTCGTCGAGCCCTCAAAGCGCTTACCCTGCATTGATACAGTAAAAGTGACAGTAAATTGTTGCCTAATATTGAAAACTTGGTGGGTGTTACATACTTTTTCACCGACACATACTTGCAGGGCATCTATAAACCTACCTGCTGCTCTGTGCCAAGTGTGCGAATAGTACTGTGAGCCGGTGGTTCCCAGATATTTTCTGGTCCGAGTTGAGGTCTGGAAAGCTGTATAACCTTCTGATCCAGGAGTGAACATCGCCACTCCTCCCTTGACCGAAGTACCTCTATTGCTCCATCAGACACTGAAACACAGAGGCAATTTGTCAGAAATTTGTCAGAGCCCACTCTGTACTATGGCAGCCAAGGTGTTTTTGGCTGAGCAAATAAATAATGTGACATGGAAAGTGAAATGTGAAACAGTATCAAATAGCAGGGCTAACAGAACCAATTCTGGTGCTTTTAACCTCGACCCAGAGCCAGAGATGCTTGGGAGATACAATTTGGTCTGTCTTTCCCTTTTAAGGGAGAATATGTGAGATGCTGGGCACACGGGCCATGCGAGGTTTGAATATTGAGCAAGTGCCCAGTGGTTAAGCATCACAATGCTTTAACCCCTAACAACCTCTTTCTCCCTCCACCAGGACAGTGCACAACGGTGGTCCTTCAGAAAATACCCAGAACTGATGTTTTCTGGTCATTTCATCTGAACGACCAATAAAACCACAGCCCTTGTGGTGCACCTTTCATCCCCAAGGGTCGCGGCTGACACGTAAACGGTTAACGCCGCTAGCGCCTTACGTACCGTGTCGGACTGACGGGGGCGACCACCAGTCGGAATGTAATAATGCATAAAGAGGGTACATTAAAAAGATGAAGAGAATGAGACAAAAAGGGAGAAAAACATGAAGCCCTCACACCCCACAGGTCAGAGATAAAGGCCAGCATCTCCACCATCCGCTGCATTTTTAAAGACGGGGCCGTCCAGGGGATGCATGGAGATGCTGCCATGCTCTGAATGGACAAAAACGCTCAGGTGTTCAAAGTGTCGACAAAAATGAAAGGGAACGTAAAGATTAAATAATAATAATCCTATGTTAGTGGTCCTCTAATATATCATTTCTCATTTATCTCTTTAAATGGATGTGACAAAATATTAAAGGAAGAAGATATTATGCCAAACTAGACGTGGGTTAGGAAAGACATCAGATATTATTTGACATTGCAAGGGAAAAGCAATTTTTAAACATCGTGTTCAGTTCTAAGCACCCAGCAGAACGAGAAGCGCTTCAAAAAAACCTGAGCGCTAGTTTTGAAGATGCTGCTGGCGTGAAACTGGAGAGAGTCAGCAAGCCCTGTTCACCATGGTAAAAGATCAGTTCGACAGGTCAGTTTAAGTGCAAAGAAGTTTTCAGCGACATCTTTAGGCTTGAGCCCAATATGTACGTCCACGTCACGAGTAGCTGCGACGTTATGGATGGTCCCCGTGACAAGCTGAGACGGGAATAACATGTTAACAATTTGAGAAGATGGTAATAAGGGAACAAACGTTCAAGATGCCGTGAGGGGCACAAATAATTTTGCTAAAATTAGATCCGTCTCAGCTCCTGAACAAAAGTGATGTCTCCCCTGTCAGGCTTCCACGTGCAAAAAAAAAAAAAAATACTCCAAAAAAAGACCCTAAATATTGCATAGGAGATAAATGTCAAGGAAATTAGTCATAAATGTATTAATTTCTATGTTATCATTATATCCTAAGGCAACTCAGAAATGACTCATGTGGATCGTGTCAGTATTTCAAAATGGCGCATTCAACATTCAGATATTATTAGATTTATTTACGGTCAAATGTTATGCACCGATATTTTGGAATTTGCCGAGATGCCCTGCGAGCAACAGCTGGCGCGCGTTGCTGCGCGCGATGAAACGCGGAGAAAGACGGAGCGCCGGTGATCGATGCGCCTGCAGACGCAGCGAATACACACGCATGGGCTGTACCCAGGAAGCAACGTCCCCGGGACCTGGGTGTCGGTCACACGTTCGGCTCCTGTGCTAAAACTTTGATGCTCTGTGACATTCCTCACTCCTGAGTACACCGAACGGACTGAATCTTTCATGGCGCAAAGCTACATTAAAGCTTAAGTCTAGCCAACAGCAAAGTCGTGGTGGGGGGGGGACCAGAGCAAACGTACTTTACTCGCTCCGCTTTGTGAAGTAGGTGTGTTTATATCAGCTGATAGTGAGGATCTGACACCCAGGGCCACCTTGGGCCAAAGAGAGGGCAACATAAGCCTTTGCAGAAGCGCCAGCGACGGGACACGTTACCGCCGTCAACGGCCGCACCCCGAGTTAAGCCTCCTCCATCTGCCGCCCACGCTGCCTTCGGCGGCACACTGTGGAGCCGCAGTGGGTCCGGCTAGAGGGCACGATTTACAAGTCAAATGCGAGTCAAGGAAATGTGTTGAAGGCATATCTTTAGGTAAGCGATTCGTCAGATAAATCGAGGGCGGCGGAGGTGTCGAGCAGGGTGGGGGAGCGCCAGGGTTGGGCCGGGGGTTTCGGGGTAACAACACCACACTTGGGGGGGGGAGGTGTACAAAAGCAATAATTTGGTGTTATTTCAGTGGTTCAAAACGGCTTCCTCAATAAGAACACTGGCTTTTCCGTTCCAGAGCGTTTCCATTTGTATTCCTGCCATCATCGTGACATGCAGGGGACCATCGGTCCTGAAGAATAAGGCAATCACTCGCAGCAATTTACTGTTCTGACAGACAACATTCGCCTGTTTGTTGCCTTCGCTTTTCTACAATACGATTCAGAAAGTTTACCAGGGGCAGTTCGGGCTGTAAGTGGTCTCAGATAACCACTTTCTTGTTCATTTAGTGCCCAGATAACATAACATGAAAGACGTAGAATCGGCTTAAAGTTCTTGAAGTAGCAGCCAAACTTTGAATGCGTTCTTTGGTTGTGATATTTAAGTAGCACAGGTCAGATAAGGCAACCAGGTACTGGAGGTGCACGACAGCATAAAAATTGAAATCCCTCTCGGACATCAGCGTAAAAAAACCGCATCTGGCTCACGACGCAGTAAAAACCTCGAAGACGGCCTGATCCTTGACTTACCCTTGCCAAGCAAGACTCAAACTGCACTTAGCTGTAGCCCAAATTTCCGGAACTGTGAAAACGTAGCATCCCGTCAACAAAACTTCACAATAACACTACATTTTCTGCAAGGACTTAAACGAAATCTGTGCTACTCGATGACTACAAAGACAACAAAATACGAAACTGTAAAGTGAAAGCTTGTGCGGTTCAGGATAAAAATCGCATTTTCTGCGCTGAAGAACACTGAAGAAAAGGAACGGCAACAGATGAACTGGATCTAAGCGCCAGACCCCTGTTGACTGAATGCAGAACCTTCCAGGAACGATTAGCATATTGTTTTCAGGGACCCTGAGCCGGATAAGCAGTTTGCAAACTGGACAGATGGATGGATGCATGGATTACTGCTTCAATTCTTTCTTCTATATACAAGAGTAAATGAAAGTCGAAAGAAAAGATGGTCAAAATGCCCAACACTGTGCTTGTCAAGAAAATTCTCATCACATGGACACTGCTGACTGGGCTTGGAGTTAGTATTGAACAGGGGGTTTAAAGGTGCGTGTTAAATATGGGTGCAATGAGCGTGGAGTTTACACTGAATCGAGGTGCTGCCTTGCCCCCCCCCCCCCCCCCCCCCCCCGGGCGGTGGTAAAAAAA
>UFQX01000306.1:463503-498492 GCA_900497675.1 Arapaima gigas
GCCCCCCCCCCCCCCCCAGCCGTGACCTGCGTGGGTGACGGCGACACGCCGGCCAACGTGACCGACTGCCTGCGGTGGACCGGGACCATGCCTCCGCAGGCAAGGCCTTGTCAGGTGCCCTGCAAGGATGACTGCACGCTTAGCACCTGGTCCAAATTTACGGAATGTTCCGGCTGCGGCGGCTGGAGGACCCGCAAGCGCACGCTCACAGGTAACAAACCCAACTGGCAGTGTTTTCCGCATTGTTTTCACACACCTGCATGCGCACAAATGCTCTTGTGGAAGGATATTTTCGTGAGGGAATTGTTTTGTAACGGTTTTTCTCTCTCTGCTGTAGTTTCTTTTGTTAAATCCTTTTTCCTAAAATGGCCTCTTCCTGCATTCCTGTAGCGTAAACTTGTCCCCATCACACCTATTGTCTTTGCATGCGTTCCTGCCAGAAAGGTGAGGAATGTGGCTTCCGTGTCTTAACCTAGTTGCTCAGTTTAGGGATATTTATTTTTCATTGCTGTATTTTGAATCTAAACTGCAAAGGGGGTTTCGAACAAGGGGTCTGAGAGATTCCCGAATTGGCTTGTTTGTTCCTTGTTCCTTTGGTCCTCCACACTCCTATATGAACAGACACGTAAACGGTCACACGCGACTACACCATGTCCTTCTCGTACCCTCCTGTCCTGGAGCAACTGGTGATGTGATGAGAAACTGCTTCATCTGAAGTGCCTTATGGTTCTTGAATCTTTCCCTTTATGGGATGCAGGCCAAGATCTCAGCGCTCTACATCAGTGCTCCGTTCCATCTCCCTGCTGAAATGGCGCTGGCCCTTTAAGAGCGTAGAACGCCAGCATGGAGCAGCTGAGATTGGACCTGAATGGGAGAATTGGCAGGGTGACATGAGGCCGTTGCTCATCTGCACCCTCAGTGCGCTCCAATAGTCTCTTCCCTTTCCAGTCTGGATTTGTCCCCGGTGTCCCGTGTCAGGTGTAAACGAGAACCCTGGCCATCCCTTCAACAGCCGTGTAATCCCCTCCATTCCATTTAGATGACAAACCCCTTGGCTGAATTACACAGTGAGACGCTGCGCTGGAGCCGATACCATTTGTCTTCATAAATATTAGATCTGTTGCCTGTGGGCTTGAGGAAATTTTCCCTGTCTACATTCGTGAAGCTCTTAAACGAAGATATAAATTAGCCTTGTATGTTTAGTCAAAATCAGCCAGATCGACAAGTTAGGTTCACTATCTGGGCCGTATCTTATCTTGGCGTCTTTTTTTTTTTTTTGGTTTTTCAAAAAGCCTCAAGGTTTTACCCCAGGGAAGCTAAAAGGAGCTTCTCAGATCCATTAGTGAGCCTGGGCTGGGCTACATGTCTGTCAAAGTGCTTCAGTCTAAAGGAAAACCCACAAAACGCGTCTCCACGACCCGCTTTAAAAAATTAGCCAATTCAACTCGAAGAAATCGGGCAGGTGGGGTCCAGCGAATGGAGAGAGCGCCTACTTGTTGGAGGGGCACGGGGGAAGGGGAGCAATTACGAGGAATTCGCGCCCAGCGACAGTTGCCGAGATTCTCGTGGTGAAAGATTATCTGCTATGACTGCTTGAAAAGAAGATTATGGCACCGTCTTTGGAAGTGATTACGGCGGCTGCTTCTTTCTCCCCAAGACAAAGGAAGGCAATTTTCTAAGAAAGCCAAAAATTCACATATTTCATTTCCTGCTTCTCCCTCTCTTAGGGTCTGTCTGCATCAAGGCGGCGTTATTATTCTTTCCAAAATGACACAATGCGCATCCCTCTATGGGGCACTGGATAAGGGCTGTTCTGCAGAGAACCTCAGGCCTCTTGCAAAGCTTAGCTGCTAAAATTTTCCAACAAGCAACAGAAGGCTTAAACTGCGGCTGCTTCACGAATGCAAAGGTCTAAAATATTTAACCTTTTTAAACAGGCCAAGGGGCGTTGCAGTTGCATATGTTACAGCTGAAGGGGGCGAGTCTTGATCAGAAGCAGTAGAAAGAGTCCCGTAAAGTCTCAGCGGGACGCGAGGCAGACAGGAGGCAGTGGAACAGATTGCCGCCGTACCGCAGCAGGCCAGCTGCACATTTCTCTACCGCTGGAAGTGTTTACAGTTGGGCCACTGTAGACACAGCAAGAACAGATGGTGGCTCCACAGGAGACCCTGGTAACACACACAGAGGCGCTAGTGTGGGTGAGGTATTGTCGACAGCATGGTGACGAGAAGGCAGCCAGGTTCCTTCTGAAACAAGATTCCGAATGATTTCTTACGGTTTGAGCGATGCTCCCGCAGTTCGGCGGCCTGCTTGGCGAGGCGAGATCCTGAGGTCCTTCTGCTGTTCTGGGATCAGTTGGGCTGATTTCTTGCTGTGATTTTTTTCATATTTTTAACTACCCTTAACCCCTTCGCAGCCATGTGTGGCAGATATGTCCGGCCTGGGAGGAAAAATTCGTGGTGCCAGCATGCCAGATTCATCCAGAAAAAGTTACTGATCGCATTGTTGTCCACCCTGAGAAATATTTTACCTGTGGCGTGTGTAACATTGATAGCGTAACTTTGGGCTGTTATAGGGCGACTACATGAGCTTCTTGAATATACACTGTGTGCACCAGAGTAGTACTGCGTGGTAGAAGTAGTGTAAATGGCAAAGAGTGTGCTGACATGTGAAGAAGTTCTGAGAGTCATTTTTGGAAGCCGGAATGAGTCTGAACTTAACAACGATCATGATGCAGAATTACGAAGGCTGTGTGTTGCAAGATGCTGGTGACAGTGACAGTGACAATTGCGTGTTACAACCTGCTGGTGCACAGATGCACAAGCGATGACAAAGTTTCTCTGTGGGATCACGCTGAGCTTGAACTTTGACAGACCAAACCGAAGTACTAAAAATATGCATAATATTGGTTTTCAAAAACAGGCTGAAATGTTTTATTAGACAAAGACAATAGTTTTAGCCACTTTACGTTTATCACCTGTTGCGCGTTACGTGTCGGAAATGTGCTTCGGAGCCGAACGTCGTAGGGGTCACGCCAGGTCCATACAGAGAAATGGACTGATGCCCAACCGTTCGTGTGTTCCGCCGCATGTATTCCACACATTTCTGCATATACCGGAGTGTATGGTAGGAATTTTTGAGGCCGGCGGTTTAGAGGTTAATATGGTCTCAGCGGCAAAGTTCCCCCTGATGTTACGACGGCCTCCGTGACACAACAGAGCCGTCACGCATTGCCAGCTAAATAACAGGCTACACGGTACTCAGCTTATGTAAATACTGGAGTCAGAAAATACCCCACAGGCCTGGAATATAATGCAGCAGAGAGGGAATAATGATTGTGTGACTGGCACCTTCCTGTTCGCCGTACCAAATGGCTACCGACTTCTAACTCTGTTGTGCAGAACGGCTGCTGCTTACCACTCGAGCGGGGATCTTTGCAGCGAGGAAGGCGCTAGTTTTCCACCTCATTAGGATAATGGGATTTTTTTGCGCCTCCATGGGGCAGGTGGCAGATGGAGGCAGACAGGAGAGCTAGAAATGCTGAGCTTTGCCAGACACGCCGTGCCCGCTGCGGTCCCCGCCTCTGCCACTCCCTCTACCGTATGCCCAGTCAGACTCCCACGCTACAGGCTGGATTTTTCTGCACATTTTGATCTTAGCTCCTAACAGGTTTTATTTATTTATTTTTTGGCACCTCCGTGGCAATTGTTTGAGGCATCATCCACGTGCAGGACGCAGCTTCAAATCCCACTCCTGCTCTAGTGCCCTGGATCAAAATACTCGCCCTGAATTGACACAGTAAAACTCAGCCAGCTGCATAAATGCGTAAAAAACTGTGTATAACTTTGCGTGTGGACCTTACGCTGTAAGTTGCTTGCGAATGGCGTCAGCTTCATGAAAAATAATAACTTGAGTTGTCATCTGCTAAGTGGATGTTGTTTCTTCCCAGAAATCTGTACGCAGGTGGTTTTCACCTTTTAATTTTTTTCTCTCTGTAACCAGTGGCGACAGTTTCGGGCTTTCAGACAGACATTTTTGTAAATCTGAGAAAGGTAGCAAGCTACGTACGTGTGCATTAATGAAAATAGAAGGGCAGATGAGGGAGTGCGGTGTGGGCGCAATGCGACTGCCATCAAAAGAACACATCCCCTCTTTATAGGCATCTTTTACATCATATAGGAGATACATCCAACATTATTCCTCTAATTTCACAGTGTAATTTTGCCACCACCCTATTTTCTTTTAAGAATCACAGTTTAAAGCTTCCAGATGAAGTATAATGCAGTAATGGGTCTCCAAGGAGCCCAGGAATAACGATAAATTACGCTTTTACACCTTGGTGAGTCAGTGGTTCTGTCATTTCTGCAACATAAATATTTGAAGAGATTTTCTTTTTCATTATACCTCCTCTTTTCACTCTGCATAGGTAAGCTGTTCTATTTTACGCGACGGTGGAAGTTTGTCTGTGGTCTGGCCGTGTAAATGAACTAGTTAAATGAACTTTTCCACAGTGGATGCTGTCTCTCTTTCACTTTGACTCCATAACGGTCGCTCCTCTCCTACCGCGCACCCCTCCGTCTGCGTAGGCCGCAGCAAGAAGCAGCTGAAGTGCCAAAAGTCGGAGCTGTACCCGCTCGTGGAAGCCGAGCCCTGTCCTTGTGAGGAGTTCCGGACGGAGCCCCAGGGGAACTGGTCCTCCTGCGTGCTCCCAGAGAGCCAGGGCTGGAGGGCCCAGCGAGAGACCCGCGAATGCGGCCAGGGGCTGCGATTCCGCGCCGCGGCGTGTACTGACCAGGACGGGCGACTTGTTGACCCCGCCCTCTGTGGAGGTTCAGGTACAGTCCCTGACCCTCCTGCCTCTACCTCATCCATGCTGGCTCACCGTGGGGGTTGATCTTCACACAGTGCTTGCCTGGCGTTGGTCTTCCAATTCTTTTACCCTCAGGCTACGTGAAGGATGTCTGCCACGTTCCCTGCCCCCTGGACTGCAAGCTGAGTGAATGGTCGGCCTGGTCGACCTGCAGCGCCCCCTGCGGCAGCGGGGTGAAAGTCCGGTCAAAGTGGCTGCGGGAGAAAGCCTTCAACGGCGGCCGTCCTTGCCCCAAGCTGGACCTGAAGAATCAGGTGAGGTGTACCAAGGAGCACGTGCAGACACTGTAACGCAGCGTAGATGGCAGCAGGGTGAGGCAGCAGGAGAGGAGAGGCTGAACACGCTGCAGCTCAAATCTAACATTCCATTCCTCATGCCAGTCCATTCGTCACGCTATTTCCACTTGTCACCGTTCATACATTTTTCATGCATGACCATTATTCCAAACAACGGAAAGTGTATCTACTGATGTAATTGAATTTACAATAATCTTACTGGCCATTTGTCTTGATCATTTCCTGAATAGGTGGCACAGCGGGTAGCACAGGTGCCTCACAGCTCACAGCTGTGCGGGTGTGAGTGGGTGTAAGTATGTGCATGCTCTCACTGCGGTTGGATGAGTTTCCTCCTGGTGTTCCATTTTCCGCTCACGGTCCAAACGCATGTGTTTCAGGTGAACCGGCGACTCCAATTTGCCCTCAGTGCACGTGTGAGTGAACAAGTGTGTGTGTTCATCCTGCAATGGAATGTGAAACCTGTTTCACACCCAGTGCACCCAGGGGAGGCTCTGGTCCGCTGTGGCCCTAGACGGGAAAAGTGACTCGGGGGGATAAAAATCTTTGATAATTCATTCCCTCCACGTCGGTGCTGAACGCGACACCTGAACGAGAAAGACAGTTATCTTAACGCTCTGCAAAGACTGTCCCCAGCATTTTATAAGGCCACGTGAAAACGCGGATTTAGATTCGTTCAGATTGTCACTCCGTTTGAATAGTTGCACACATTGAGGTTCTGTCTTTGGTCCCTCGTACTGCCATCTCCAAACCACTGATGCAGGAGCTCACTTTGCTGCATTGTACTCCTTATAGACTGTAATTGTACGATAAACACAAAAATTTATCTGTATGGAGGCTGCAACTTCCTCAGTGTTTGCCCCACTACCATCAGCTCTGGTCATAGAAGAGAATGCTAACTACAGGGGATAAAATTCCCATCATGCATGGCTCACTTGGAGCCATGTGGATAAGTAAGATTCTAAGAGGTTGGCGGCGTTGCCTGTGATGTGTGCTCCGACACCTCAGAGAGGTTACCAGGTGATGTGATGTGTAATGAACTACATGTTGGGCAAATTAGTTTGCTGTACATGACATAGCGGGTAAAGACAGCTGGTAGCAGGACAGGCTTTGATTTAGTGTTTTTGTTACGTTAACCACCACGTACCCTTGTTCTCTCCTCCTGGACTCTGAAAGCATTTGTGACAGCTCGCCCTCCGTGGGGTCATGGCTTAAGGAGGAAGACGTGTTTTGAATGTCTCGTGCTGCCTTTAAAGCACCCGCATGGCTGGCGGAGGTCAGGCTGCAGATGAGACGGACTGCATGAGAGGGAACTTTCCAGACCATCCCTTTGAAGGCCTGCATACAGATGGCTGAGCGCCTGCTGATCACGCCACAGGTGCGTGTGGAGCGGACGACTCTTCCTTTATTATCTCACTACGCTTCTGGCTAATGACCTGCCGGAATCTTATCTTTCGACGGGGGGCCAGGTGCTGGCTGTGTACCTGCTGACGCAGCACTCCCCGGTGCTGTTGGTTATGATGGGAGGCACTTCCACAGGTGGGAACACGCTGGCTCACTCACAGTGGTTTGCTTACGTGTTGTTTATTAGCATTAAGCTAGCACGTGTCTCCATAAAGCACAGTACAGTGTATTCCAGACGGAGGGATGCACAGTGGGGTAGCACTGGTGCCTCAAACATCTCAGCCTGCGGGTTTGGACACGTCTTCCAATCCCTTTGTCTGAGTTTAGTTTGCATGTTCTCCCCAGGTTTGTGCAGGTTTCCTCCAGGTGCCTCTGCTTCCCTCCCATAATCCAAAGATATGTGTTTCAGGTACATCGCCAGCTCTAAATGATCAGTATTGTGAGCAGTTGTGTTATGCTGATCTGCTGTGTGGACGGTTGAACGACCGTGTGGATGTTTCTTGCAGCGCATCTCGCCTCGCGAGTCACCTTGGATAAAGGCGTCAGCTGAACACTAGTTAGTAATAACCACACGTGCCTTTGGAGAAAAGCTTCTGCTAAATGATAAACCAATGAGTGAATAATTTTCTATCAGCACCACAAAATCCCACACAAGCTGTTGTGTCCTCAACCGAGGGTGAGACTGAACCTGAGACGAGGATCCCACCCAGAAAGCAAGCAGACATCTCTATCTGCCAGACCTTGACAGCACTGCACAACATGCAAACACCCCCCCGTCCCCATTCCATCTCCACCCTACTTCGTCTGGTGCCGTACGGCACAGACGGCGGGATTTAATACAGGCTGAAGCCGGGCCGACTGTTTAACAGGCTCCGCAGATCTTTGTGCATTGCTCGGTGACCTCCTGACCCCTCGCACGGACCTGTTTCAGCATGCACCACGCAGCTAGAATGTTAACGCTGGGGACAGGGAAACCAGGCGTGACATTGCAAAACAACATGGCCGATGGGAGTTTTATTTCTGAGAGCTCGGCTGGAATGGAATTTCACACAGGTGGATGTTGTGCTTTGCCTTTAATCCGGTTACAGCTTACAAGACCTAGCAGCAAATAGTTTCTGTATTGTAAGGTTTAAAACTGGACTGGAACGGCTGACTTTTCAATCAGAGCCATATTCGCAGACTCATTCTGTGGCCTTGGAGTCACATTTTTCTCCTATAAACTTCCGGCAAAACCCCGGGACTCTTTTTGTGCTCGTCATGTCACCTTGAAATTTGGGCTCATGTGAATTTTCCCGATTTAATGTGCTGCGCTCCCATATTTGACATTCTGAGATTCATAAAGTCAGACAACACATCGCAGGTTTGAATCTCACCCCCATCTACAGTATTCATCTTGAATTTTATCAGCAAAACCGTGTAACCATACACCACCTGCCAACGCGTGAGCAGCACGTGTTACCGCGATTTCCTATGTCGCAATTATAATATATAATATAGCTAATATATATTACATATACAGTACTGTGCAAAAGTCTTAGGCACCTGTGGGAAAAATGCTATAAAGCGAGGATGGTTCCAAAAATGATGCCATGAATACTTATTAATCAATAAACCTTCTAAAAAGTGCAGAAGACAAAAAAAACCTCCATCAGATCAATATTTGGTGGGACCACCCTTTGCCTTTAAAACAGCATCAGTTCTCTTATGCAAACTTGCATGCAGTTTAAGGTAGAGGTTGGTAGGTTCTTCCAAACATTCTGAGGAACTGGCCACAGTTCTTCTGCAGACTTTGACTGTCTCTGTATGTCCTCCCAGACCGACTCGATTGTGTTGAGACCAGGGCTCTGTGGGGACCATACCATCTGTTGCAGGATTCCTTCCTTTTGCTCAAGATAGTTGTGTATGACTGAGATTGGGTGTTTGAGGTCATTCTCAGACTGCAGAATGAGTTTGGGACCAACCAGAAACCTCCCAGATGGTAGATAAGAATGTACCTGTACTTCTCAACACACATTGAAATTGCATGTCTAACACTTTTGCACAGTACTGTATAATATTTGTCTTACTGTCCTGTCCTGCATTTCATATATCTCCCAACGGATGTGATACAGAAACCTGACAAGTCACCAGACAAATAAGGTCATAAAGTTCTACCTTTTTGCTGTGGCTGGTATCTACTGTTGCCATTTGTGTATAATGTGTTTGTCGATGCTCAGTTACACGTGTCGGCTTTGTTTATTCTCATACACCGCCGTGTCAAAATGTTTCCACCCTGCGTGTCTGACATGTTTTTGCTCTTATCGGCCATTTCTGCATCGTGCTCACGGTTTTCCTAGTTCCAAAGTGGGGTCCCCTCCCCTTCCCAACATTGTCAGCCACTTGGCATCCCCCACGTCACAAGACCATTGCTTCTTCCATTCCGGAGCACAGTGGAATCAATGTGTTTTCCATCTTCATGCCTTCTACTCCGACGTGATGCTTCCATTCTAGAGGGAGGCAAAAGCGCGCGTTGCCGGACCCCCGCAACCGAGATCGTCGTAAATTCCCCGTCTGCGCTTTATTTGCAGACACAGGGAGATTAATGTTATGTTTGGAGCTAAAGCTTATTTACATTAATGAGTCCTTAAGAGACTTGTCAAGGCTTTCCTGAAAGAAGAAAAAAGGTTTTTGATGAGGGGCAAATTTGCTATTCATCTGCCAAAATTTTCAGCTGGGATCAGTTGCGGACATAATCAGACGTGATCTTGTTCGGAGGACGTGAGAACAAAAAGCTCAGCAAATGCAAAACGGGCTTCGGCCCCCCATTGATAGTCTTATAACAGCGTTCTCATTAACTTCAGCATCAGCTCTTGACCTCGGAGCGGGTATTAGCATGTCGCGACGAGGACACTGGATTTAGCACTCTAAGCATCTAAGAGTATATCAAACAGCCACCAAGTGCATCGCCTCCATGAATATCCCTCCTAGAGATTACCGTCAGGGCTGCTATTACATCTTTGTAAATTGTCTCCTTGTTGCATCTGTCCCTTTAGCGAGAGGCCTCCAACACAGCAACGAGTTGGGCGACGTGGAAGTTATTATTTTTTGTCTTTTTCTTGCATATCACAAACTTGATGATCCTGAATTTTGATAATGGATGCTGCGCCGTTCCGAGGATTTGCAACTCGGGAAGGGCTTCTGGTGATTCAATGAGGTTAATTCAGTCTTTCAGACAATCTCTTATTACATCAAAAGGCTTATCGGAAGTTGATTTTAAAGCTTCATAACCTGTAGCGGCCGGGTAAAAATAACTTGAGAGCTTTGCGAGTTGAATGTCAAGGATTCCTGTCGGGAAAGGTGTTTAATTACAGACTTAACTGATGACCTCAATGAGAGAAGACGGTCAGGGCACGGAAGCTGGCTTTTTTAACCAGCTGCAGCTTCCCAAACACACTCCCATGATGCACTAGAGGGAGATTTTTCTGCAGAGAGGGAGCGTGAATGTTATCGAATGGTTAAAGGTATGCGACAGGTAGGGCACAAGCACGGTAAAGGCGTTGTACAGGTACCTATCCACCGCTGGAACCTCGGCTGGTGTGTCATTCGGGTTTCAGATCCTGCAAGTGTCTGCAGAGAGAAGCTCATCCGGTCCACAAGGATCGTGCCAAGGTGTTGTTCTAGTCGAGGCTGTGGCGCCTTTAAGAAAAACAGGTGTATGTCAATAGCTATCAGGCGACTAGTCGCTGTGGTTGGCCTCACACTATAAGTGTACATAAACAGTGCTGTTCCGGCTCTCGCTCCCGCATATGCCGCTGCCAGGTGCTCAGTTATATGTTCTCCCACACAGTTATAAACTTTCTGCAGCGCTTAATAAAAAGTTTCTGCTTCCTTCCACCGGCATCTCCCACGTCCGCCTATTGCAGACTCTCCCATCATTTGTGTGCCCCACAGACACGAGGAGGCTGTTTCACATTTTAACATAGCCTTTATGTCCTTCATTTTTGCATTAACTTTTCAACTAAGAAAAATCACTATTATTGCACACTAGTACTCTGCAACTCTATTTGCACATACAGTACTGTGCAAAAGTGTTAGACATGCAACTTGAATGTGTGTTGAGAAGTACAGGTAGATTCTTATCTACCATCAGAAGGCTTCTGGTTGGTCCCAAATTCATTGTGCAGCCTGAGAATGATCTCAAACACCCAATCTCAGTCATACACAACTATCTTGAGCAAAAAGAAGGAATCCTGCAACAGATGGTATGGTCCCCACAGAGCCCTGGTCTCAACACGATCGAGTCAGTCTGGGAGGACATGCAGAGACAGTCAAAGTCTGCAGAACAACTGTGGCCAGTTCCTCAGAATGTTTGGAAGAACCTACCAACCTCTACCTTAAACTGCATGCAAGTTTGCATAAGAGAACTGATGCTGTTTTAAAGGCAAAGGGTGGTCCCACCAAATATTGATCTGATGGAGGTTTTTTTTGTCTACTGCACTTTTTAGAAGGTTTATTGATGAATAAGTATTCATGGCATTATTTCTGGAACCATCCTCGCTTTATAGCATTTTTCCCACAGGTGCCTAAGACTTTTGCACAGTCCTGTATGTCTCTCCCTCAAACATGGATTTGTGATGTAAACATATTGCCTACACACACTAACTTGTATGTCTAACACCAGCACTGCAAACAGGTTATGTTGTACTTCCCTGGCTCTGAAAAAAGCTTCTTCAACCACAATTTTTTATCCAGACCCAAAGAAACAAAAATCAAAAATGAAGGCTATAGCTGATTGTGAAGGAAGGTACTAGAATGCTGTTGGAATATAGTGACACAAAAACATTAATGGAAAAAAAATGTAACATTTGACAAAGCTGATATTAAGCTATGTATAGTTTAAGGTCACTTTTACAGAACTTACTAAATACACTTTTTCTGAAAGAGGTGCACACTGTATTCCTATTACCTTCCCAAACAGCATTTTGCTTTAGGTTTATATTCTACATTGAATATATGACTTCTTCACTTTATTTTCTTGGTACATCTCAAATTTCTGTTCAGTCAGCATGTCTGCTTTTTTTCTGTTACGTTCTATTTTTATTCCCATATTTTTCAGCTGTTTCTGTGCTTTCATACGTCACGCATCCGTCCGGTTGCTGTATATTGATAAACTTCAGGATTGTGTTTTCAGCCTCAAAGTGCATTCTGTGTTCAGCTGCATTTCCAGGGAATGCAATCTTCTCCAGATCAAAGAGATCAAGGCTTTCCTCTGTTGTAAGGAGGAAAAAAAAAGTAGCAACGTATAATTTTTTTATTTCATTTTTGTTTCGTAAGAACGAACCCTCAGTTCCCCAGTCCTAACACGACAGCTTGATGGAATTCATTTCAAGCATTTGTACTTCTGGGCGAGACAAAAAACCGGTTCTGTCACCGGATGCGCTTCAATTAACTTGTCAGCTTGCCGGATCCAAACAGACAGACATGGGTCCTGCGTTTCATTTCGCTCCACATCTGTCCCCATCTCACCGACGCTCTTCCTGCGTCCTCACCTAAGTGAATTAGACCCCGTAATGTAAGAGGCATTAATCTCTGGAACTCATCCATCCGTGCATTTGTTTGCTGTCACATGCGGGAACCCTAGTGGAACCAGGCCAAACTTTCTTATCAGCAGACTGTTAACCAGGTTTACGGACACAAAGCTCATGTTTCTGGCAGTTTGCTCGGGTTTCAGGCCCATTCCCTCCTCCTTTAATACATACCAAACATCTACCTCTCTTCTTCCTACTTGGACAAGGCCACCAGCACGTGAGGATCATGTCTTTAACTTCTTCGGTGTGCCGAACCACTTGCAGCCTGTAGGGAGAGAAGCAGGTAAAAATGTCTATTGTGCTGTAGATCATGGACTATTTGTTGGACACATTGCGAGGCTGTGAGCGGCATGGGGTGCTACTTGAGGAAGAGCGGTGGCTCCCATCATCTTCATCCTGTACACTTCACACTTTGGGCATAATATCAAGTCATGTCACCCGCAGATGTTCCTACATGATATGACTGCTGTTGGGGGTTGGGATGGGCAGGGGGAATAGTGCAGAGGTACAGTGAAGGATTTTGCCGAAGGATGCAAACTGAACCAACTGCAGCTCCGCATGGGAAGTGCTGAGAGATGGCGGTGGGCTTCAGGAGGTTCCGGGGTTTAATGGAAAAGAACCAGAGACGGCGGGGATGTGCAAGTACCTGGAAGTGCCTTCGGACAACATCGAGGAATGGACCTCCAACACAGAGGCTCCTCATTAAGCGACAGTCACCTTTACTTTCTGAGATGGCTCAGGTGCTGTATAGTTTGCAGGCTCCTGGGGCAGATGTTCTACCGAACTTCTGTGGTAGGTGCTATCTTCTCTAAGGTTGCATGCTGTAGCCAAGGAATTTCTACAGGTGATTCCAGCAGACAGAAGAGGAGAGATGACTTGGTCACAGGAGCTGGGCTACGCTCTGGAGGAAGTAGGACTGTAAACAAACTGAAAGACATCATGGACAATGTCTCTCACTCAGCGCCTGTCACCCTGGCTAAACAAAGGAACAAATCCAGCACCAGACTGGGCCAACTGTGGTGTTCCCAGGGGTCTTACCCGAGGTCATGTCTGCCACCAGCCATTAGGTTCCATAAAGAGTCCAACGTCTGTCACGGCGGCACCGGCCACTTACTGACAGTACAATACATTTATTTGCACAAAATCTATTCTTGCACCCTTTTATACTTTTCCGGGTGTGATTATTTCAGTGTCTTCTGTCACTACTCCGTTGGATGTGTGCTGCTGGAGTCTCATTCAACTTCTACTGGGATCAGTAAAGTTTTCATCTGTCTATGTATCTGCCCCCCATTTATCCTCATCCCGATGTCTTCCTGCCGAGGCGTTGTTTAAAGTGGCTGCTACGGCGGCAGTCAGCTACTGGAAATGGGATCTGAGTTATAGACACGGCTTTTTGTCATTCAAAGGCCTTACAGCAGCTTGTTTAAACTACATATTTCAGTATTATGGACATTATTGCATGAGGCACATTAAGAAATAATGACAGACAAAAGATTGTAAGAGGCACATTGATTTTTAATGGTTTGCTGCTACAGCAGTCCGTAGAAGGATTTCACTGTTTTCGTTGGCGGCTACTCATTGGTAAGACGATTTTAACATTCAGTGTACCCTGTTTAATAATTCACTCACGAATCACTCGAGTGGAAGTCCTGATTTCCGTTGGATGTGGAAATGGATGCGGTTAGCTAACAGGTACTAGTTGGATCCAGTGAGTGAATTATTCAGCTCACGTGTTGCATGAATCTGAGCGTTTGCATCCAGGTTGTGGGAAGAAAATGTTTATGTGTCATTGCGACTCATATCAAAACTGCTGGAAGTCTACCAGGTTGCCTTGGTATCTAGACATGCTTTGGGTGCGCTGGTAATTCTATAAACCTGGGAGGCTTTTTTTCTTTTAAATTTCATTTTGTAAACATAAAATCTTCAGTTTCCCACAAACCACACTCATTCTCAGCTTGTTGCCGAACTCCTCGCCATCGCATACGACCGCTCGGGCAAAATGTTTTAAAGCCCACAAAATCAGCGGACCTCCTGTTGAGATCAGCTGCACAAACTAGGGGGTCTCACACTCAGTTCCTAGTGAGCTGTGTCTCCCCCGGCCTTTCTTTCAGCCGAGTCGCCCCAACTTAACAGACCCGGCTGGCAGCTTATCGCATTGTGCAATTTATCCCAGCACGTGTTTCTAAACACCGAGCTTTTTCTGAATACTTCAGAACTAGAATCCACGCAAAACTGATTTTTTATTGTAAAATATCCAGTGTTCATGTGGTGATTAACTAAGGGTTGGAGCACAAATAAATGTGTGTTTTCACCCTGCCATAAACCAAGGTGTTGAAGCTCTGCCATCCTACCCAGAGAGAATTAAAGTGCAAAAAAAAGCTAGACAAGCACTAATGGATATATGGTTTTTTCTCTCCCTTTCTGCTTGCGACGCACTGCTAATACGGACGTCTACAAAGGCTCAGGTCAGTGTTGCTCATTCTGTACGCTTGTGCTCTGTTTTCATTAGCGCAGCGAAAGCATGTCGGACTCGGGTCAGCCGCCCCCCTCTCCCCCCATCCCTCCTGCCGCCCGCAAACGCGGGTGACAATAGCTTTATTTGATCCGAGGGTCCGCAAAGATGGAAATTGATATGAAGTGCACTTGCTGAAACCCCCCCTTCCCCCACACACGCTCTGACATTTGTGCCAGATTGGGAGACTTCATTATCTTTTGAATAATAAGCAAAACCCATTGAAAACAATTTCAGAGGATCTGACCTCGGATTATTATTTTATTTTTCCACACAAATGCAGCCGAATTGAAAGTACGTAAAATGGAACTGGGGAGTGATGGCGGTGGTGCTGCTGTGGGTGGGGGGGGGGGCGGCACTTTGGCTCCAGAAAGAGAGAAGAACAGTTTTTAATGGCACCGTCCAGTGAGCGACAGATTATTTCCAGCTCCGTGAGGTCAGCTAGGAGCGCTGTAGTTACCCGGATCGTCGATGCCCGTGACAGCGTTTCATCTGCATTTGATATGATCCTATGTAAACACGGGGTGTTTTGGTGAAAGTGAGGAGAAACGTGGGAAAGCAGAACTCAGAAATTATTCAGAAAGCTGCTTGTGTTTACAGTGGAATAAAAGTTTGACAGCCAGGGGAGGCGTGGAACTGGGATCCATGTATCTGATGACAATCAGACATCTGGTACCATTGAGAGCCGTTGCTGACTATGCCAACACTGTGCTATCGATCTGATCCCTTGTGGGGTTTCCTGGGCCTGAAGTCACTTGTATGAACGAGACAGGTGTTCACTTTATGTTGAGATGTTATCTTACACAGTACTTTATATGACTGTCTGCTATTCAGCAGGAAATTATAATTTGAAACTTGGCAGAGTTCGTTTCTGTTTTGTGCCTCCGAAGACCAGCCTGTATGCAGTAACAAAAACCGTGTGCATAATGGTGCATAATGGGCGTGTGAGTCTCTAGATTTCTATATATACGTCAGTTTATATCATTCTTCATTTAACCATTAATATATTGTTCAAAATAAAAGGTGGGGACAGTTTCTCAGTATGGCCCATAAAATGTGCTGCAAACACCTTTTGCAAGTGTTACCATTTGGAAATACGGCACCAGACTCCCTAAAAAAACACAATAGAAGGAATTTTGCAAATTTCCCTGTGTGTTTTACATGACCGTATGCGGTCGTGCCAGATGTGTGGTTACTGAGCGTACGAGGCAGGGGCCAGTTAGTCACGCTCCCACACGGCCTGGTCAAAGCCCCACGATGCTTTGTGTGTCTGTCCCCAGGTGTATGAGGCAGTGCCATGCTACAGCGAGTGCAATCAGTTCACCTGGGCACCCGAGGCCTGGTCGGCATGTGCGGTCAACACGGTGGGCGAGCCCCCGACCTGCGGAGAGGGCGTGCAGACCCGCAAAGTGAGGTGAGTCAGACGCCTGGGTAGATCTTACAAGGTGAATCTTCACCTAGGACATCAAAACCCTTTCAACATTCACAGTGGGTTTCACACCCATTTCTCTCCTGCTCTCTTATCTGCTCCATAAACTTTCATTACATTATCTGTTAAAAAATTACTTCCTATTAGTCCTCTGTGTAGCTACTTATGTAATGTGCACTGGTGGAAAAAGGCGGTGTTGGACAAATTGACTTTACTTTGAGAATCGCAGGTCTGCGTATGTGTCTCTCCTGTTGGTGAAAAGCACTTTTGTTTACACCGAGTTAGACGTCACAGGGGAGAAAAGCACTGGCTGAAAGTATAAACGTAAATGGAAATCTAATCCTGCTCTTTGCCTCCCTGACACCCACCCACTACGTGACAGGTGCATAAGGAAGGACACTGGAGATGTTGCGGACGACAACCAGTGCGACCCAGAGGAAGCGCCCCCCAGCGCCCAGACCTGCTTCCTGCCCTGCCCTGAGGACTGCGTCATGTCCGAGTGGAGCCAGTGGAGCGCTTGTACAGCAGTAAGCTCCACGTCCCTCGGGAACGCAACGCCGCTCATAAACACACTTTTCGTTTATAATTTTTTTATTCTGTTCCCTTAGCAGAGATATAAACTGTATTATAACCATTTTCACTCACTTACACGGAATGTTTAAGGTTAATGTACCGAGAGGAGGTCAGCAGAGCAGCGGTAACAGACGGCAGGATGACGTGACCCTGACCTGCGTGCAACATATTATTCCCTTTATTCTCCACCCCCTTGTCAAACAACTTCATTATGCTTCGCAAAACATGCATTTCACTGTAATGATTTATTAACAGGTTTATGTACTACAGAGTTTTAAACTATTTCTTGTTTTCACCTCAAAATCTAGTTCATAGTTACAGACTTTAGCAACTAGATTTATTATTTCTTAGCTTGCCAGCAAAGTAACCCTACCTTTAAGGTTTTTTTTTTCTAAATAGCTGATCTATAAGCCGTAGCTTATTTCACAGCTGCTTGCCAAAGAAATGAATTATTGCTGGGAAAAGTGCGCTGTCACCCCAGTTAGCCGTCCTGATGCCAAAACCACACGTTAGCAGAAACGGCGATAAGAAAATTTGGTTGATCAGAATTGTTCAGATTCATTCTAATTTGTCATTTTACATTCTTATATCTACAGTACTGTGCAAAAGTGTTAGGCATGTAACTTCAGTGTCTGTTGAGAAGTACAGGTACATTCTTATCCACCATCAGAAGGTTTCTGGTTGGTCCCAAATTCATTGTGCAGCCTGAGAATGACCTCAAACACCCAATCTCAGTCATACACAACTATCTTGAGCAAAAAGAAGGAATCCTGCAACAGATGGTATGGTCCCCACAGAGCCCTGATCTCAACATGATCAAGTCGGTCTGGGAGGACATGCAGAGACAGTCAAAGTCTGCAGAAGAACTGTGGCCGGTTCCTCAGAATGTTTGGAAGAACCTACCAACCTCTACCTTAAACTGCATGCAAGTTTGCATAAGAG
Organism: Arapaima gigas; assembly: GCA_900497675.1. Classification (NCBI taxonomy): domain Eukaryota; kingdom Metazoa; phylum Chordata; class Actinopteri; order Osteoglossiformes; family Osteoglossidae; genus Arapaima; species Arapaima gigas. Next base: position 481,094 of record UFQX01000306.1, read on the forward strand.
AACTGATGCTGTTTTAAAGGCAAAGGGTGGTCCGACCAAATACTGATTTGACTGAGATTTTTTTGTCTACTGCACTTTTTAGAAGGTTTATTGATTAATAAGTCTTCATGGCATTATTTCTGGAACCATCTTCGCTTTATAGCATTTTTCCCACAGGTGCCTAAGACTTTTGCCCAGTCTTCTTCTGCATGTTTGGACCGATCTCCTTAGGTTGACCTCTTGGGAGGCGTCATGACTGTGAAACAGCAGTTGGGATGCATACATGACAGGTCACAGACAAGTTAAACNCCAGTCTTCTTCTGCATGTTTGGACCGATCTCCTTAGGTTGACCTCTTGGGAGGCGTCATGACTGTGAAACAGCAGTTGGGATGCATACATGACAGGTCACAGACAAGTTAAACATACAAGGAGCATTTTATTCGTTTAAAAAAATTCAGTTCAAATGAAGCGGGGCTTTTTTTCCAGGCATCGATACGTAAGACAGTAACAGAGAGGAACGGATTCACTCCCTCTGGCAGAGTCTCTCTGCATTCAATAAAACACCAGACCTCACCCTGGGGTTGCCTGCACAGAGCAGTGTGTTTATGATTTATGATCTGTTTATGTATTTTGTGCCAGTTTGAAGTTAGCAAAAGCGAAACAACAAATGATGTTTGAAACGCTGCAGGTGTGGACTGACAATATGAAGCATTTGAACCAGCAACCTTCTGGCTATAGCCCAGCACCTTTTCAGGCATGTTACGTAGAGCAATGCGCACTTTCAGCTGATCAAGTCTGTACAAGTGCAGAAAAATAAATGCTTTGTCGGAAATTATATGTCATTTTCGCTTTAAACACGGCATTTGGCAACAAGGGAACTTGTTCAAGGGTGGAACGGAAATGGCGGTCAGCGGACAGCCACGCGCTCGCTTGCACGGCTTTCTGGGATGCCACCTGTGGACGGCACGCCGCCTGGGGAAGGTTATCGACGTCCTTTGTGACGTCATGCTGCTCCACACAGATGAGCGAGACCAAGATCGATGTGCAGATGAAGGTTGTGCGGTTGTATCCACTTATAAATAATTGCCAGGGTGGCCGGGAGAGCGCGGAGAGCCCGGCGTTGCATTGGATCGAGGTGAATTGTGCACTCGCCTAATGGCCGTCACCGCCGGTCCGTTTCTCCCCGGATCCGGGCCGTTTGACGGTGAGCAGCTGTTCATTAAGGCCCGGTAATGACGGAAGTGGAGGGTTATGTCAGCGCCGCAGCGTCACGGGCGAACCGGACTGTCCCCAGCAAACTTGCTGTTTGGATCCTGTCCCCTGCTCTGTCTCTCTTTTCAACTCCCCTGCTGCTGCAGTGCCGGGGAGCGCTAACCGCAACGTGTTGTGCAGCAGTGTGACCCGGACATATCGAGGAAGCGCCTTCGACGGGTTCTGCGCCTGTCCCCGGCGGGCCAAGTGTGTCCCGAATCCAGCCAGACCGAGAGCTGCGTGCTCAACAGTACGTGCCTCAGCTATCGCTACAACCTCTCAGGTACACACACCTACTGCGTGTCACACACACACTTTTATGGTGACAGTCTCTCAGGTACACACACCTACTGCCTGTCACACACACACTTTTATGGTGACAGTCTCTCAGGTATATACACCTACTGCCTGTCACACACACACTTTTATGGTGACAGTCTCTCAGGTACACACACCTAGAGATGTGTAGGATCAACTTAGAGTGTTTGTTATTAGCAATTTGTCAGAAATGTGTACGTCTTGCTTCTTGTGCCTCGCAGCACTGGCTGAAGAACACAAACGTAATACGTGATACCGATGTTAATTCTTGTAAGCAGCATCAGCTTCACACCTTACTGCCATAAACCTCCTCATCCCTCTTGTTAGGACCGGCTGGATTCACTTCGGATGTTGCAATGAAAAGGAAGCTGCGATTTTTTCAGTTTTGCCATGGTTACTGTGTAGTTTCCAAGTGCAGCCGTTACTCTGTCTTTAGATGGAAAACACGATTAAGAAGATTATAAAAGAAAAAAATCCCTTGTGAAATGAATATTTGAAGAAAGCAACCATTGTAGAAGTTTTCTTTATCTAAGTCGTCACTGTCTTCCTTTTTGCATAGTGCTTTGCAGTCAGACGTCTGTGTGTGTGTGTGTGTGTGTGTGTGTGTGTGTGTGTGTGTGTGTGTGTGTGTGTGTGTATCTTGCACTCTACATGTGGCAGACTGGAGCACCTGCCTGTTGAGCGAGAGCGCCATCTGTGGGCAAGGGGCGAGGATGCGGCAGCTGGACTGCGTGCGCAGCGACGGGAAGGTGGTGGACCTGAGCGTGTGCGAAGAGGTAACCCCCCACCCCTCTGTCACATGGTGGCGCTGTGTTGAAATGTTCACTTCTCACTAATGAAGGCGTTGCTGTTGCCGTACAGTATGGGATCATGGGATATATACCATAGGAAACATTTTCATTATGAAGTTATAAGATTTTGGGAAGGGCGGGCAGCTCACATCTCCTCGGTTGCAGGTTTGAACCTGGTCCCACCTCTGTCCCTACAAAAGACAGGATGTGTGGACTGGTGACTCTAAGCTGAAAGTGTGTGTGACTGCAGAGTGACTGAGCGTGTGGGAACAGGAGGCCTGCAGTGCAGTGGCCATTTAGAAGGAAGCCAGTAGAGATCCCACAGGTTGAGTCTTGTTCACAGCGTCCCAGTCATCATGAGCAGGTTACAGTCCATGGATGGTGTGGCCGAACCAGTAACCAGCTGGTGCTGCCTGTTTGTCTTGATCATCTCCTGATCCTGTACTGTTCCTCTCTTCCTTCCTCCCGGTCTTCTTCTGATCCTGTCCTAATGTCCTCCTGATCTTCTCCTGATCCCCTTCTGTTCCTTTCCTGGTCTTGTCTCAGTTCTCTGCTGATCCTCTACATATCCCATCCTGTTCCTTTCTGGGTCCAGTCCTGACCCTTCTCTAATCCTCTCATGGTCCTCTCCTGGTCATCTCCTGATCCTTTCCTGTCCTCCTTCCAATTCCCTCAGTGATCCTCTCCTTTTCACTTTGCGTTTCCTTCCTAATCTGATCCCGATCCCCTCCTGGTTCACCTGCTCTTCCTTGCGCTTTAATCGTGCTTCGTGTCTGATCCTCTGTTGGTCGTCTCCAGCTGGGACTGCTGAAGCAGTGGAAGCTGACCACGCCTTGTGTGGTGGACTGTCCAGTCAACTGCCTGCTCTCGGAGTGGACGCCTTGGTCAGAATGTTCCGTCACCTGCGGCCTCCAGGGTACTCGCCTGGCCGACGCAAGCACCCCCCGCCCCCTGCCATCACTGCAATGTTATGCCACTTTATCACCACTGTTCTATAACAGAGAGCTGAGAACTGAAACAGAAATTCATGAAAAACACGTGTTTTTAATTCAATTACTTTTATTGCATTCAGTGCTGATATGAAACATTTGTATTGAGCCATAAAGTGTTGTGCACCGTTGCTATTTAACTTGCACAACTTTTGATAAATGTATTGACTAAGCTAAATGATAATAATAATAAAACAATAATAATAATAGTAATAATAAAGCAGTTATTCTTTCTTTATTACAAACCATGGTTTTAACCATTTTATTTGCATTTTGCTCAAAAAAAGATCAATTTATTTGCTAACCTTGAGCTTCTGCGACCCATCGCACCCGTGTCCCTGGGAGACGGGTCTGCGTGTCTGTTATTTAGGAGCGTTCAGCTCTTTTCATTAATTCTCAATTGGCAGACAGCTGGAATTCTCCCCTGTATGATTCCCTGCCAGCGTGGCAGAGACCCCCTGGAAACACGGGGCTTTTTGAACTGGAGCGCCTGAGCAGCAGACGTGATTGAAATTTAGAAGGAAAAAAAAACTGATTTGTGTAATATGTTGAGCGTTTGGTTGGATTTTTCTTAGATGAAGAATGCCCCCCCCCCCATTTCTCTCCAGTATGTTAGGGGAGTTAAATACCGTGGTCTCGCAGTTTCTAAGAGGCAGTCTGCAGTTTGGAACATCTGTTGAAACAAACCTGCGTCTGTGGATCACCTGCAGACCCCCCCCACACACACACCCCCTCCTCCACACCTCCAGCTGCTGGAGAAAATTTAATTTCTCCCTTTTTGATTCATGTCAGACAGCTCTCCATCCGCTAGGAGTTATTAGTCATAGTATTTATATATCGCACGTACCTGTTCAGGCCTACCTGCACGGCTTCAAGCTTTACGCTTCAGCCATTTATCTAGGAGGCTGTTTACTGAGGTAATTCGGGTTAAGTGCTCAACGCCTGGGCCGTTCAGCAGTCCCACTCCCAGGATTCAGCTGACAACCTCGCTGCTTTTTAACCACTTTTCTCCATCACCAATTTCCATTTATTATTAGGTCATTGTGCCGTCTTCCCATAATATGATGATGCGATGGAACCCCTTGCCAGGTCTTACCACGCCAGTTGGAAGACAAAGCCCCCCTGTTACTCCTTGGCATCTAAAATGGGAGGAATGAAAAACAATAAAGAAATGAATGTTTTCTTCCTGGGGCTCAAACCATTTTAGTAGAAGTACAGCGAGGAGCAGGTCTTAGGTCTTTTGCAAAAAGAACCCGACCTGCAGCGCCAGGTGTGGTGACTTTTAAAAGTATTGCAAGAAGTACAGCACAAATCTGCATTCTGATTTCCAGCAGGATCAGGATTAGACCCCTGCTACTAGCAACAGACGTTTACATTTACAGTATCTATTTAGCAGACACTCTTCTCCAAAGCGACACTGATAAACAAAAGTACGTTTCAAAGCAGACGAAGAGCCTCAGACACCGACACATAATTACTGAAATGGTTTTTGTCTTGATGCCACCAGTTTTGCCGACGCACATTAGAGTAGCAACTGCCCACAGGATTGTCAGCCAAATATGAAATCTAAATGATCATGAGTGTAATGCAAATTTATGGACGCCAGGAGAAAAATGGTCCAAAAGAGATGTGTTCTGAGACCATTTTTTAATGTTGCTAGGGATTTAGCCGCCTTGAGGGGCAGAGGGGAGTTCTAGAGAAGCTAGATAGCATCAATGTTGACCCCTTTTTTAGCAGGCCCACCAAGCAGCCAGAGGTGGAGCAGTGTTGAGGTCTTGATGGGGTGTAGGGAGCAACCAAGTGCTGTAGATTCTGACCATCTGTTATTAATACGACTTCATGGTCGATTTGATGTGTTCCTGCACCCCTCAGAAATGCCTCTTTCCCAGCATGCATTGTTCTACCAGTGGTCAAAAAGAGGTTAGATTGATGGCAAAGTTCTAAAACTTACCGGTTAACCCTGAATTTCGCCTCCCACCTCCCCACATGTACCCAAACCCCGCGGCAGGTCAGATGGTCCGGTCCCGCAGTGTGATTCAGCCAGCGCACGAGCAGGGGCGACCCTGCCCCTCCCAGCTGTCCCAGACCAAGCCGTGTCCCATAAGGCCTTGCTACAGCTGGCTGCTGAGCGAGTGGTCCTCCTGTCGGGTAGAGGTACGACTCCCATCGCTCGCATTTCACCTTCTGTTTCATATCTCTGACGGTACCTGTCATTTACACAAAACATTTTCACCTGTGGTTGTGGCTAGTAGGGTATTTTACACCCCTTTGTACAGCCAACCCTCACAATCTGAATAATAATTTGGTCCAGATAATAAATTGGATAATGGGAACATATTCGCCATTATTTGAAAAGGGAAAAATAATGATACTTTCCCAGCCCATCCAAAGACCACAGACCAATTTATCCAAATATCTTAAAACACTATAAAACAGTTTGCAACACACACACCCAACAAACACACAGCACGTTGCCTGCAGAGAACAGTGCATTAAGGGGCATCTTTCTAGGCGGTGCGTTTCACAAACAAACTGTGTTTTTCTTACATCCGCAAACAGCAGCAAACATTCTATAATGACATTTGTTAGGAATAAGTGCAGACGACCATTTAAAATGAACAAACAAGGCAATTTACCACAATAAACTGGTACTGTAGTTAGAGAGGGAACAGCGCGTAGAAACAGTGGACACGAGACAGCAAACCGATGCCGACTCTCACATTATGAAGCTTGGCTTGGAACTTAATTCTGTCAAAAAAAAAGCTTTAAAACCCGCCTCACTGCTCCTCGGTCATCTTCTTGAGATCCTTGGAAGTCCGCTCAGCCTTCTGCTTGTGCCAGGATGTTGGTGGCGCACGACCACAGGCAAGGTGACACACAGGACCGGGGGCACCACCCTGCCAGCGGCTGAACGACGTGAGACCTGGGATTGCGCCTGATCTCAAAATGGAGCTAATAGCATTTGCGATAAATGAAAGCACTGCATGGAAGCGTCAACACCAGGCAAACAGAGACACGAGGCTGACACAAGACAGCCGAGACGACTCACTACACTGTTTACCCTCACACGCTCACATGGCATCACATTCAAAATTCTGTCAGCGGGAATAGCGAGCTGGAAAAAAACGGTCCGGATGTCAAATCTGTGGTATAAAATACTAAACGAAAACTCAGATGCGGGAGATTCGGGTACCGGGGCTGACTGTATTTCAAAACGCGTGTCGATCATCTTAAAATAGGTGCGTGAAACCGCAGCGCCCCCTGCAGCTGGAACCCTCCTGGATGGTGTACCACTCACACGGGTCCCTGAAAATCATGTTAAAACAGGCAGGGGTAACACCTACGCGCACCAGTCTCCCGCTGATAGACTGTTAATCTGCTTTTGATTTCACACCATCATTTTATGTCACAATATATCACGGATTATTCCGTCATTTCATTTCTCACATGCTGGGAAACAAATGACACGATAAGCCAGTTTCGTCGCACCTGAACTTTTTGAGGAGATTTCGTTCTGTAAAAGGTGCTGGTTTGGTCCCTGGGGATTGCGGACATCCGGGCCGCATCAAAAGACACTTCGGAAAACGTCAGAAAGGTGGAAGGTTCTTCATGATGGTGCGGTCAGCATTATCTCTGAGATCCTGCCAGTCAAAACACACTTCTGGAGCAGGTGGGCTCTGATGCACCCTCCCATTATCACTACATCCATACAGGTAACTCAGACCACCTGTACTTTTTTTTACAGATAGTGGCTTCCAGAGATCAGCTCTAGCTGTACGACTGGTCCATCACAAGTGCTCCGTGGTGTAAATGAATCCTGTGGTGTAAATGTCTTGATTTATTTTTCATAGCCAGTGCCAGACTGGTGGTGTCATTTTACAGTAGCTTAGCTATAAAGAACCGGAGTGAAGACTCTGCTGGTCTTTCTCAGTAGATTTAAAGGTACACGATACAGTATGAGTTTGTGCTGAGCTGGTCACCTCCCTGCTGCACAGTTAGTATTTATGACCCTTTTTCAGTGCTTCAAGTGGGGGGAAAATATGTGCCGGCCCTCCTTTAGCAGCACGTTGACGTGCGTATCGGTCTGTATTAACAAACAGTTATTCAAAATTAAATTTCTGCCGTGGCTTAAAGGTTCCAGGAGATATCGGTGATGTTCACCATATGTTTCGTTCATAACCAGGGGCACAAATTTCAAAGAAAGGGTAGAAAATCGAAGTGGGGGGCCGACTTGTAGCGTAACTTAGTGCACTCTGGGTAATGAAATGTAGCTGTGCGGCTGTGATGAATGCTGTCCATGTACCACAGCAGGGTTTTACTGAGAGGGCGCCTCTCATAGGGAATATGGTCAACAGGGGGCACAAAAGAGCACCGGGTGTTTACGGGGGAAAAAAATCTCAGAGGAGCTGAACGTACAGCTCGAGAGCTGAGCACCGGCCCGCTTCGGCAACTGGACTTTATGAGTTTTCGATCGTCGGACCGAATTGCCCCGTAACGGCAGTCCGTCGTCGTCCAGGGGCCCCGTTCCTGCCACCCGGATCACGACGGCTCGGCCCTCTTGGCTCGGTGTGTTTCAGGAAGCCAAAGTACGACTTTAATTGAATTCCTAAGAAGCACACCTGCACACGCAACGCTCGGCGGGGGAGCGGTGTGTCTCTGGGGCATGTGGCGCATGCTAATGAGGCAGGACTCTGTACCGGCGCTCTGATCATTAAAATGACGGCGTTTTCGATTCTCATCTGCTCCCAGGCTTTCTCCTCCCCCTCTCGTCTTCACCGGGTTTTAATTAAACGCGTCCAGGACTCCTGGTTTCTCCCCGGAGTCTCGCGAGTGCCGATCAAATACACATACGCACTTGGGTTAATGAAGAGCGCCTCGCCTCCGAGGTGCGCACGTACACACCCTCGCTCCACACGCCTGTCGGAAGGCGTTCCCGTGTCCTTTTCTTTTCCTACGCTGCGAACCTGGATTTGCTTGGATTTATCAGAGATTTGATTTTTTTTATCTCTCTCTTGTTGTTTTCCTCATCTTATTCGTGCCGTTTTTTTTGCCCTCCCACCAGCCCTCCAGACTGTCCAGCAACACGTGGCTTTTGTTTGCCCCTCTTGGTGGGAAAAATCAATGCAGCGTGAACATGTTTACACTGCGCCAACGTGGCTGGAGGCTGCAACCCAACACGTGTCACGAGTTTTCGGGTTCGCAGTTGCGGCACAAACCCGCTTGGCTAAGAAGCTCCTCGTAACACGACTCCTGAACTCATAACGCCGTGATTTTATGTCACTGTAATTTATTCTTTTAGTTGACAGTTTTCTCCTGAGCAACCTACTGTCATATATTTACACTTAGATACTTATAGTCTTTTAGCCATATATACAGCTGGGTAAATTCAAGGTAAGTACCTTGATAAAAGTGCTACTACAGCAGGAGGTGGGCTTTGAACCGAGAACCTTCCAACCCTAACCGTTGTGCCACCTGCTGCCCAAATCAGTGAAGTTGAATCCCTATTCAGACTAATTTATATAAGCTTGCACTGTAATATCCGGCAAAGTAAGATCAGAGCCCTTCCTGGGATTTGAAACTGCAATCAATAAGTCGTATTTATTCGGAATGGTGTTACTGTTCCCAGTTCCTTACCTTTTCCCGAAAGCGGCTTGGTGGTGAAGGTCGTCTCTGTGGCATCTACAGGGGGCAGACTGCGGGGAAGGGCGGCGAGAGAGGAACCTGACCTGCGTGGTGCACGGCGGCGACTCCCCGGACCTGACTGCGGCTGCCCCCGTGGACCTCGACAAGTGCGAGGAGAGGCTGAGGATCAGAGGAGTGCAGGAACTGCAGCTTTCCTGCTCAGTGCCCTGCCCAGGTAGAAACCACCTGTGCAGTGCTCTTCCCCAGCGTCACATAGTGATATATAATCCATCATCCTGCTGTGTTCTAGACCCTTCTTTTTGGCTGAATTTTTGGTTTTTTTTGCATCCAGTTTACATAAGACCCAGCTATACTGTTCCTTGGTGACAACGTACCGTGTTCCGTACCCTGCTTCAGAAAACCATGGCTGAGCTGTGTTCTACACATCCCTTATTATCACCTTCATTTTTATTATTATTATTATTTTTATTATTATTATTATTATTGTTGTTGTTGTTCATTTTGCTGATTCCTGTTTCTACTCATATACAGCTGGGTAATTATTACTGCATCAATTCAGGGTAGAAACCTTCCTCAAGGGATTTAATCCCTGCTCCTTCAGGTAACAGCCATAACCACTTGACCACCTGCTGTTCCTGTGTATTTGAGCACAGGACGCCTATTTGGTTTGATACCCACAGGCACAGCTTGCTTGAATTCAGTTCTAAACCCAATCCAAGTACGAGACTGTGTTCTATACCCTTGCAGGCTGGCAGACCAGTTAGACCACGTTTGCATCTTTTTTCTGCTCAGCAGCCAGACGGTTGTTCTGAGTTATGCTGCTGTTTCTACTCGTCATAAATCAGAACCGGGTCCAGACGAAATGCTGAGGAGGAGCTCCTCGGGCGCGGATCCGTTCGCTGCTCCAGCAGCAGCTGCACAAATGAATCGCTAGCTGGAAACATCAAGAACAAAATGACTTTCTGAATCGTTCGCCTTTCATCCCTTTTCCGCCGCCGGAACCTTGCTGCGCTTTTGTTTCCAAATCTGAGCCTTCCTAGTTAGTCGGCATTTTTTTTAATCGGCCCTGAAAGATAAAGAAGCACATCCCTCTGCGGCCGCCAAACTGGGCATCGTAGCCATCGGCGCCGTCTGCTTCCCAGCCAGGAGCGTCTGCCTTGTAAAGAGGGATTATGTGTGTTATTTAAGTCGAAACAAACGCAGAAGAATGATGGCAGAGCAAGGCCACGCTGTGCGGCACAATCCGCTTCCCCGGCCTGTGGCGCAGGCTGGAAACAGCCCCGGTCCTCTGCCCGGGGGCACAAGATGAGCTTCTGCGCAGTGCAGATTGGCGCAAATGGCAATTTGGAGCTGGGAATGGTGGGGATTCAGGCCTGGGGGCCGACCAGCAGCCTCCGTTGCTGAGGGGGGTTAATCTGACCCAGGGACACGTTGCATGCCTTATCATGCCGGGTCATGCTAGAAATGCATGAATGTTAATTGAGCTGCTCGCACTGCGTGTGGCTAAGGTGACGCGCAGGGGCCACGCGGGTCACGTGTTCATCTCTGTCTGCACCCCTTCGCCCCCAGGTGACTGCCACCTGACAGAGTGGTCGCCATGGAGCTCCTGTCAGCTGACCTGCCTGAACGGGAGGGGCTTCGAGGCGACGGGGCAGCAGGCACGGTCTCGAGCCGCTGTCCTACAGGTGGTAGAGAACCAGGACAACTGCCCACAACAGGTGTTTGAGACACGGCCCTGCAAAGGTTTGTGGGAACTTTCCACCTTCAAAAGTTGATATCACCCCCCCCCCCCCCCAGAGTGGTATTTTTCATTTCTGCTGCAGTTGAGTAAATAATTTAACATGATTTTATTAAAAATTCAACTAAAGTCCCTTTGCGTTTGACATTTATATTTATATTTATTCACTGAGTTGACACTTTCCTTCAACTACCTTACAATGGTAAAATGTTTACCCTGATTTACCCTTTGTACAGCTGGGTAATTGTATTTATTTATCAGTACCTTGATAAAGTTTTTTTTACATCCAATTCCAGGATGTAAAATGATTTTGTCAGTGATTTGCACATCACTGAGAAATTAAAACAGTTTAGATTATCCAGTTTATTTTACATTTATGAAGTCCTATAATCTCTAGAAAGTTACTCGGAAGGTCATTTTATTAGCTGAAGGTCATTTTATCGTTTTATCAATTTTATTTCTGTTATTTTGTGAGGATATTGTGACTATGGTTGGTGAGCAGGTTCTCTGTAGGAGCTCCAACTGTGTTTATTCTCCCGCAGATGGTAAGTGCTACAGCTACGAGTGGCGGACCGGCGGCTGGAGGGCCAATGGGCGCTCGGTGTGGTGCCAGCGCTCGGACGGCGTCAACGTCACCGGTGCGTCCCCCTCTCCCCATACGGACACCGAGCCCAACCGCAGGCTGTGAGCCCACAACCTTGCGCTGGGCAGAGAGCCCCCACCCCACAAGTTTTATTTTATGGACATATATTACACATTATTTCACCCGGCTCTGATTGTTGCCTCGCTTTCAGGAAGCAGGCTATTCATGGGGATGCAATAAAATTCTCTTTTATTAGCGCAAAATAAAGTAACTTTGCAAATGAACTGGCGCCGCGAGACTAGACGCCTCGGCGAGAGAGAGATGTGCTGCGAATAACAGCAAGAGATGCTATCTGAGTAAGAAATTGTCTCCGGCAAATATAAGCCCTGTTGGCGTAATCTCTTACTGCTCTGAAGGCCCCTGCCCCGGGGTATTACTCTTCCCTGTTTTGACGTGCAATTTTCTATTGCAAAAATTACAGTGTGCGCCAGCCGATCAGCAGTCCTGATAGGCGTCCAGAGCTATTCATCAGAGCTGCCACAGCCGTCGCGTGGCCGTCTCTCCGGGGAGGTGCCACTCGCGCTCATAACTGTGCTCCCTCCGGATGCAGGAGGCTGTTTTCTGCAGGACCGGCCTACGACCGTGAGACACTGCTACCCGCCGTGCACCAAGCCCTTCTCCCACTGCACCCAGGTGAGGCCACCGGGCAGCTCGCACCTGAGAACGGAACCTAGGCGCCCATCGCGTGGGCGGATATCGTGCAAATAACTGCGTGGCCTGGGAAAGTGACGGTGGCGCGCAAAGTGAGGATGTAAGGTGCGCAAATGGAGACGGGATGATGTGACATGCATGCGGAAGGGTGCAGTGTGGGTGGATAATATGCAAATGTAACGTCGGCCTGCTCTGCGGGAATGTCGGATTGTCGGGGCGAAGACGTTACAGACTTGCAGGGGGTGAGACTATCGTAGGTGGGCTGCGTGCAAGTATCATGTAGGCATCAGAGGGGAAACGCGCTATAACTGTCAAAGGGCTTAAAGGTGACGCGCCAGCTCCTTGGCTTCCAAATCCGATCGGAGTCGGACGTCTCTAAGTCATTTCGTTCGTTACGCCAAAGTCATTTGTACAACTAAGTCATCAGAATCTTAATGAATCCGACGCTGATTTACTTGCAGGTCAGGTTCTGTAACCACAAACTTTTCTGCGTCAGTAAATACAAAATGAATTTACTGTTTTTTTTTTAAGTGTTTTGCTTTAGTGAGCTTTGACTTACATTAATATTACAACTTAAACAAATTAAAACTCCCGACACTCCTAACTGTTCCTGTTCGGTGACTCATCCCATAAACCTGTGCAACGACTGTCTCCTTGTTATTGACTGAAGAGGTTTGGCAGGTCAACATGGCTCTGGTTGCCTCTGTTACAAACTGGACTCAGAAAATAGACAAGGGAAGAAAATGTGATTTAATGTAAATAAACAAACAGCAAAATGTGTGCATCTTTAAAAATATATACCAGCTTGTAACGCGGGGAGCCGGTGAATGTGGTGCAGGAATTACTTCTCAAGCTCTGAATAGCCTGCTATTGCTTCAGTCGCTATAATAAAGGTCATTAGGAATACAAATGCTTTGGGTATGATGTGCAGTCAGCCAGTCAGATTATATTTGGCACTGAGCTCTGCTCCATTATGGCCGCAAGCTCCCGTATCGCATGCCATCGACACGGTGGAAATTGGTGCTTTTCGGCAGAGGGGCGTCTGCGGCTGCGAGGCGGGCTACACGGAGGTGATGACCGCTCACGGCTTCCTGGACTACTGCACCAGGACCCCAGGGGCGGACAACAAGAAGGCCGACGTGAAGATCAACAGCGGGAGGCTCCGGCCTGGAACCACGCAGGTGCAGGGCATCTTTCACGAGTGGTCGCTGAAACCCATCGGACCAGGTATAACACCACATAACACACAGGGGGATGGATGGATGGATGGATGTCAAATGTCTACACACACTTATTGAAATTTCAGCTTTTTTGATATAAACACTGAGATCAAGACAAACCATCAAATCATACCAGACCTTTTTCACCTTTAATAAGATCTTGAAACTAACAATATATAGCGGTAAAATAAAAGGATGCCTTTTCTGAAAAATAATTACGTCTGTTTGTCTGTCACTGTCAACTTGGCGCACCAGGATTTTTCAATTTTACTCCGCTCTTCTTGGCAGCACAGTGCAAGTCCAGGTCAAATTGAGAGGTGATCTCTTGTGGAAAAAGGTCTGACGTGAACCGTCTTCATTTCAGTCCATACACCATCAAAATGTGAGGTTTCAACAAGGGTGTGTCGATTTTTAACATCCAAGGTCAGCATACAGACAGACACACCATTCCACTGCAAAGGGAGGTTTTGGAAAAGTGAAAGAAATACGATTTCAAAAAAAATAAGCAAACAAGCTTGAAACGTTTTTTTACAGGAAATTTAGAACTTGACGGTGAGAACCATGAGGAAATAGTTTGTTAGACACGTCCCGGTGGCTTAATAATGACTATATAACATGACAAGAAATAAACTGCGTTGTGAAACAGAGAACACGTGAACACGTCAGCTTTCGTCGCAAGAAATTAAGGAAACGGCTCCCTGATATGTTTGAGGTATTCCAGAAAGTTCTATGGGCCAACTGCATCTGGATACTGCGGTATAGGTGTACTGCACGTACAGACACGTGACCCACGTTCGGGAGGGGGGGGGGGGGGCCCCTAACCTCATCCAGCGTTTGTCCGTTACTCGGGGGGGAAAGGGATCAAATGTGGAATCTGTCGACGGTGTTGAGATTGCGGGAGCGTCAGCAGCGCGGGCAGCCGAGCGGCGGCTGCGCTTCCCCCGTCACCGTCCCTCTCTGTCGCCACACAGATGGCAGGATTAAGCCCTGGGTGTACGCAGTCACCGCCGGAGGATTCGCCCTCATCTTATTCATCGTCGGCCTCTCCTTCCTCATGTGGTACGTACCCGTGCCCCCCGCCACGCCGATAACTTATTAGCACGAATCTCGCGGCCCCGTGTGCCAAGAGCTGCCCCCCGTCTCACTGGCGGGGGCTGTGCGTAAACCGTTTTCATTTCTTTTGACTTGATCGTTCTTAACTATCAAAATTCCTGGAATTCATATGATCGGCTGACTTACCCAAAAGTTAATCGAAAAAGCCGCTTCAGAGCCACGATATGGCGAAGGCCGTGCCAGAGGCCGGGGGGGAGGCTACAGTCCCTGATGGACATTGGCTCACATCCCCTAAACGGTGGCCACCATGACCTCTTTTAGCCACCAGGTTATTCAACTCAGGTGCAGTAAGAAGCGCTTCTGGGTCCTTCTTACGATCAGCCTTTAGCCTGCATTTGTTAGTCATTTATCGTGTGTTTATTTATTGTAGTTTTTTTTCCTTTGGTTATTTATGTATTGTCGTGTGTTATGAGTGTTTTGTGTTATGTGTCCTGTGTGCCCAGCTGTACACCGAATTTCCCCGCACAGATGAACAGTTTTATCCTGTTCTAGTTAAGGGGCCTGAATTGCGGGCGCAAAACGCCAAAGCTCGCTTGCGCCCCCGTGTGGCAGCCTGGCAGAAGGAGGAAGTAACTGCGCGACTGTTTCCCTCTCAGCAAAAGGGCGACGAAGAGCAGAAGTCCGTCCCCGCCGCAGAAGCCCCTCACTCTGGCCTACGACGGCGACGCGGACATGTGACCGGGCGGCGGCCGTGGCCCCGGAAGGTGACGGGAGGGATCCGCGCCACCAGATGGCACTGGAAACAAACATATGCAACATTTCTTTAAAAAACAAAAACAAAAAAAAAAAAATTTAAACTTTGATAAGATGGAAACGTGTGACTGAACGCGGTCACCTCGCGGTGCGTGAATCCGCGTCTCCCGGCGCTGAACACGCGGGGCGGGTCTCCAGCGCGAGGACTCGAGGAGGCGCTGACGCGGTCCCTGCGACAGATGGACGGCAGTTACGTTTTCCTGAGCGACTTTTTAAAACTTTTCGAGAAAAAAAAAACAAAACAAAACAGGTGAGCTCAAAAGGAAAGAAAGTGGAATTCCAGCAGACGCTTAAGACAAAGAAAGGGTTCCGCTATGCACTACATTAGTGCCTCCTCACTTCTTCCCCTTTTCAGAGCAGAGCGGTTTTTTCTAGTGGCGACATTGTAATGCGACGGTTCTTTTTTTGCCTGTGAAACTGTGTTTTTCGGCGATGCCGTCCGCAGGTGTGTCTCTTCTCGTTCTTTAAGAAGTACCAAAAGCAGCCCGACGGCCGCCGTGATAAAATAGCATAAAATGTGCCGCCGCCCCCTCGTCACACACCTGACCGGTCATCGACGTCACTCTGTTTACCGAGGTGGGGATGTCAGACCCTCTCTCTTCCAGCCGGGGGCACCTGCTGTGTTTTCTTTTATTTTACTGCCTATTAGAGGGAACAGCTTTTAATCGTGGCGGGGAGGATATTTCAGACATGTTTTGTGTGTGTGGATTCTGCCTCCTTCTCACTTGACACATCATCTTCATCCCCCCTCTGTGTCACTGCAGTCCTTTTTTTAACTGCTCTGCAACATTTACCACAATCGCAACAGTCAAAAGACACATGTAGAAATTGTGGCTGTAACCACCGAGACCCCACCAGTGAGCACGAGGGTGTTACTGATCTGCCCGAGGCCCCCGCCGGCCCGTGGTGCCGTAACTACGGAAACGCGGCCCCTCGTAAGAAACTGTCAGCAAAGAGGAGCCTCTTTGGACCACGGGGCCCCGGTAGCTGCAGACGTACCTCAAGCAGCGTGTTGCGTATCCTTTAGGTCTGTGTCGTTCGTTCATTCATTCATGTGGGATGTCATAGATTTATTTATTTATTTATTTATTTAAACTCTTATCCGTTTAATTCCATCATTTTGGTTTCTGTGTGTGAAACAGTAGTTGTGTGTGTGTGTGTGTGAGAGAGAGAGAGAGAGAAAAGCGTGTTTTTTTTTCCATCCGCCCATCCTCCAAGAAGTGGCCTTGCAATGACTCCGCTCCATCCCCACATTCGTTGCACCTCAGCAACCTTCAGAGGAGGGTCCCACCGCCCTGTTTCTGCCCCTCCCATGTTTACAGCTTCTTCTGACTGCCCCCCCCCCAACATGGTGACCTGGGCGGATAAACTGGTATTTGTTCTCCTGTTTACACTGTCTTTTACGTTACAACTGTGTGTACCTGGATGAGTAATTAATACACGAATAAATTGTGATACTCTGTGAAAAGGACCCCGCGCTCGTCTCTCTCACTGCTGACCCCCCACAGAGAGTCTCGCTGGTACCTCGCAGCTCCCGGCTCCTTTTTTTTCACCGGTCTGTTTGGGACGAACAGGTGAGCGATTTGCCCGGAGTGTGTGAGTGAATGTGCATGTGAGACCCGTCTTTGCGGGGAGTTTACCGTAGTATATCTACCGCAGTAAGTCAGCCTGGGCAGAAAGACACGAGTTAATATTTACGTGTCACATTGGAGGAAAGCAGGTGCCGAGTCGAATGTCGAAAGCTGCTGAGAATCCGCACCCGTGCAAATGGTCCGTCCAGGTCGGCACCGGACTGCAGGGGAAGGTATGAGATGTGGACCAGCCGCTCCAGTGTCAGCAAAACAAGGTTTTTTTTTTTTTTTACCTGATGGCTGCCAGTAAAGTCGCAGGTACCGCAGACCAGGGTACTTTGGTTCCTTGAATTGCTGAATTACCCTGCTGGAGAAATGAGTAATAAGTTAAAAAGTCAGCAGAGTAAAGAATCCAACGCTCATCCCACGCAGAACGGAGTTTTACATAACACGAGCGCCAATTTATTTGTCTCACATGACGTGTGTTTTGCAGAGTTTCTGGCCCATTTTTACCTGCATATCAGCATGCTGTTCAACCAGCAGCTTAAACTAAGGAACTCAGATCAGGCGTTTAGGTGCCAAACATCGGCTGTACAGTTGGAGATGCAAGTAAGCGCTACTGTGATTACTAGTGAAATACACAGAGTTGCCAGTTTATTAGGTACAGGTATCGACTAGCATGTTGCGCTTCCCTTGGGCTTCAGAACAGCATGAACTGGTCTGAGAATGGGGTCCTAC
>UFQX01000307.1:0-39399 GCA_900497675.1 Arapaima gigas
AACCATCCTCGCTTTATAGCATTTTTCCCACAGGTGCCTAAAACTTTTGCACAGTACTGTACACAGACTAAATTGTTTTTAAGTTTTAATGTTCTTTAATTCCCTTTTACTTCCATCTGATGTGTAAAATCTGTATATGTCCCTTTGCTGAGTACTCTGTGGAGTCTTAAGCACACTGTATAAAAAACTGGAGCTAAAATTGCTTTCTTGTGATGTAAAGTACCTGCATGTTGGTAATATCAGGAGATTGGTACTAAGCAGCTTTATTCTCTGGTACTTTGAATTCTGTATTCTTTAATAGCATATATATTATAATGCTGGCAGAAGACCCAACACCGCTGCAATAAAATACCTGGAGATCAGGAAAGGCAGAAAGCAAAAAGGGAGGAGAATGGCAAAACTGTAAGAAATATATGAAGGTCACTCTGCATTTTCAACTTTTCTCTTTTTTCATCTGATCCTTCAGTATAACCAAGAATGGCTCTAAACCTTAACTTCTTTTGTTGGTTTGTGTCTGCAAATCCTGTGGAGAGACTCCTGGATGCAGAACAATCTAAGCACATATCTAACATCACATCTGTTCTGGAGATGAAGTCAGCAGCCACCTCTTTGCTGTGCACTCACCTTCTTGACAGACTGAGAAATGTTTTCCAGTATTCGATCTTTGACTCTGAAGGGATCCATGGTGGTTCGGAGTCCTGTGGGCCGCCGGCTGGTCCCGGGTGCGAAGGTTTCTCAGCAACACTGTAAAGCGATCACTATCCTCACTTACAGCCAACCAGAGTAACCGACATTGGAGCAAGAGCAAGAAAAGAGCTGTTATAGCGCATNTCAGAGTAACCGACATTGGAGCAGGAGCAAGAGCAAGAAAAGAGCTGTTATAGCGCATGCGATTGCCACTGAAATATAAAAATATTAGCACACATGCACNCCAGAGTAACCGACATTGGAGCAAGAGCAAGAAAAGAGCTGTTATAGCGCATGCGATTGCCACTGAAATATAAAAATATTAGCACACATGCACAACACAAGCAATAGACGGAGGGGATAAGCTGAGTTCCCAATGTATAAAGGCGGAACGCCGCAGAGTTAATGCAAATAAACTGTGCCGCCCTACTAGATTACAACACTGGTCCTCTGCGTTGTTTATTTACCAGTCGCACGCCAAGCTCACTGCGTCGTGCCAGGAGGCTGTCGAGCGGCGTTCTTGCCACAGTTTTCTGATATTCTCTCTTGCTTCTGTAGCCCCTTGTCTCCCTCAGAGAAGAAGCTCAAGCGGACTGACCGTTAGGCACAACCTTATCCCTCCGACTCTCAGTATCTGTGTCGGCAGTGCACCTCCTACCGCAAACACTCCGGAATTTATTACGCATGTTTATATGTTTGTACATATACGTCTGCAACAAACACGGGATGATGTGCTGAATGTCTCGTCCGCAGGAGCATCTGCTTGAGTCACACCGCAGGCGCGTGACGCCGACGGAAGTGACGTCACCTGCAGAGCCTCCCACCGTCTGAGATCGATACACCTGTGTAGTTAACATAGTGATTGTTATTGATGCGGTTTCACTGTGCTCTTTAGTATTATATAAACCCAACGAATGACAAAAATGTCAAAATTAATCAGGCTATATGTACACAAAATCTCTATGTCATGATTCTAATACATTTTAGAAACTTATGACTGTGTTCGTGCAAGTGGTAGCATGCTGAGAAGCATGTATATTGCTTTGAGGCTCTTCTTAAACTTACAAATTACAAACAAATTACAAAACTTACAAACTCGAAACTTCCTACACACAAATTCACACATTTAATTGAAGTCTATAGATATTGATATGTAAAGAATCAACATGTTGAAATAAAATTAAATCACAAAGCCACACTAGTTAAGTATAAAGAATCCATTTTATTTGTTTCTCCCCCATCATTTATACAAGATCAAAATGAAGAAGAAGAAACTGAAAAATATACTGCAACATAATACAGAACGAGATTTGACAACTGGATTAAATGTATGAATTCAGGAGCTGACTTAAACCATAAAGGTCTGAAAGGGGAAAAGGCAAGATGCTGAAAAAACCCTGAATTGAGGTAAAATCCTGACTGAACAAGAAATATCAAAAAATCCCTGGAAAATCTACCCAAAGAGCCATCTGACAAAAAAGAACATGCAAACCTGGCTCTTAATCTTAACCAATAATCAAGTATTAAGTAGGTGGTATTTCACAAAGCAGCATAACCTTTTAGCCAACTACCTTTTCTCAAGTTGCTAAATGCCACAAGCTAGAATCCTGACATTCATCAACATTTTGGAAAGCCAGTCAGATAAAAAGGGTCATCTGGCTTTGCTAAATTCCATGATGAGGGGAAATTAACAGCCATGTTTTCCTTCAGAAAGTTTTTCTTTCTGCATTGTACATCACAGCATTACTGGGGTTCTCCAGTATTTGGGTTAACATATTTGATGAGTGAATAGATGAATGACAATGACTGAATGAATAAATCACAAATATACACAGGATTTATTAGCAAGAAAGTAAAATAAAAAGAGCCATCAACTCCTTGGCTTGACAGGACAGGCTGGCAGAAGTGACCACCATGTTTCTAATTCAGTTTGTCGTTTACCCCCCTTCCTCTAATGACTTCCAGCAAACCCTTTCAATGGAAATACTCTTAAGTCTGCAAATACCCAAGCTGAGTCAAGAAAAACATTAGGTGAGGCTGGTAAGAACTGTAGTAACCACAAACAATAGAATCCCACGAACAATTCTAAAATATAAGCAAAACAAGACCAAAATTAGGTTTAATTCAGCATTTATCATCTTAAATAGTCCCCTGACTTCATAGCATCTAAGATTTTAGAAGCAAAATGCATCATAGAAAAAAAAGGCATGATCAGGTCAAAAGATAAATCTGATGCCTTATGGATGTAACAGAATTGTACTGTAATAAAGGCTTTCTCATTGCTTTCTTTTCAATGATACAATACAGCCAAATCCATCTGGCTTCAAACTGAAGAAACATTCCCAGCAACATTGTTTTCCCACATACTCTATTCTATAACTCTGCTCAATAAATGATTAAGATATAGAGGGCCAAAACAGAATAATTTTTCAATTATTCTTACCCACTAAGAAACACAGCTTATATTACTGAGAAACTGGGAGCTATACTATTTAAAATCTGTTAAAATTTCACTAGAATCTGAAAGGGCAACCGATTCCAAAACCATCTCACTGTTACACACCTACCTCTCAGTGAAAAATACATGCAAACAGAACACAACCCTTGAGATGGGGGGGGGGGTTAAAAGTTTACCTCCTCTAGCATCCTTTATACACTGCTTAAAAAGTCAAAGCCTGTAATCTCCTCTTTAAAACAATGAAAGGTCAAAACCTTGGGTCAGAGCAAGTGTATAGATGAAGTATCAGTATGGAGGTTTCAAAGGTGAAAGTTTGAAGATTCAAAGGTTTGGCTTCAGCAGGCTTCCCTACTGAGAAGGTCTAAGGGGTCTAGGTGGGCACAGTGATTTTTCGAGCCAAAAGCACCAGCAGGGCTAGCTCCACAATACCTTCAGCCCGTTCAAGAGCCTCATAAGCCTCCCTGGCTGAAAATCCAGCTGCCAGGAGTCTCTGGATGTGCGCTTCTGGGAATGGCTCTATCAGAGGAGGAATAGGAGATGGGAGGGACAAGGGAGCAGGAGGAGGAGTGAAAGGTGGTAATAAAGGCTGAGACGGAGGAAGAGAAGTTGGTAAAGATGTACAGGGAGAAGGAGGAGAATTGAAGATTGAGGGGTTGCAGATCTCATCTGATGCTGTAGTGCAACATGGGGCAGGGATAGGCACCTTGTCTAAAGAAGGCATCTCCCTTTCTAACATCAGAGGATCGGGAGGACCTGGGACAGTTGCTCTCCCGTCTGCAACACCCCTGCCTTGTTCACCCTCAGGGGACACTCTGAGCTTCAGACTGTCCGAATTCAGATGGACCAACTCATCCAGCTCTGTTTCAGGTCTTAGACCTCCTCCTCTCTCTACATCTGCAGACATCTCACTTTCTTTCAAATCATCCAAATACACCACTTCCTTATCTCCATTATGTTCATCACGTACTTCTTTCCCAACGCTGCCTGTTGTATCTGAGGAGTCTAGAGAGAAAGGAGCAAGAGGGGCTGCAACTGATGTACTGGGACTCTCAAGGCTGGTTGGGCTGGGTTCTGTAGTTTCAATGGCAGTATCAACAAAGCCAGTTGGTGTTTGATACTCCATGATGGCATCTCCATCCCACCCATCAGCATCTTCCCTATGCATGGTGGGAGTAACAAGCCTGTGCTCCTGGGGAAGGGATTGGCTGCTAGATACCAGCAGCTCATGCAGCTCCATCAGTGCAGCAGCTAAGGAGGGAATACTGTCAGACTTGAGCTCAAGCTCCCCCTCCAGTGGGACTCTCTTGTTGGCAGTTGGCACAGTTGAGTCTACTTTTTCTGCAGACTGACTGATAGACTCTGTACTAAGGTCAGATTGGGGTGTGGGATTGTTGATGCAAAGGTCAAAGTCAGGTTGAGGTTCAACATCAAAGGAAACTTGAGGTGGGCAATCTGGGCTATTACACTCCATCTCCAGTACTGTTTCTTCCTTGTCACTCCAGCAATCCAGATTTTCTTCTGGATAGAACGGGGCATTTGTTATGCTGACATGTTCTTCTTCTGTTTGCTCCTCTGATGATGTTGGAATGGGGTCAGGGCAGGCAATAGGAAGCAGTGGGACCTCCACTGTTTCATCTCTCCCAGTATCTACACCTGCCTCCATAACTGCAGGTGCAATATCCTGAACCTCCCCCTGATTCAAAGCAGGATTCAAGACCTCTTCCTCAAGAGGAACACATGCAGGCTGGTCCAGATGAGAACATCTATCAACAGAAGCAGCTTTTGGATCCAGAGGAATCTCCTTTTCCAGTGATACGGATGCAGGCCCAGTGACAGCCTGGAAGGGCAGCTGGTTGTGGTTGGGCCCTGAGTCAGCTGTCCCTTCTGGCAAGGGGGAAGGCAGGGAAGCAGAGTGGTCTACGGCTGTGTTCCGGAGATACTTTGGAGATGGGGAGGGATTTGAAACTTTGTCATGAATGGGCATGGAGTATGGCAGGGACTGTGGTGAGGTAGTTTTTCCATCTTCAGTATCTACAAGATAGAGCATATCACCAATCAATGAAAGCAACAGCCAAATGTCCTTCATTTAATCTATAAAATCATGCTTGGAAAAACATGCCAAAAAATGCTACTCGTGCTCGTATGTAGTTGAAACATAGACCTCAACTCAGTTGTGTACTTGTGATTGAATGAATGAATGAATGAATGAATAAATAAATAAATAAATAAATGATCAGTTAATTGTTAGCAAAGTAACCTATTTAAATTCTTGCAGCTTTGATGTACAGAACTCCTGAACAAGCAGCAGAGCTCTGTAGAAGCAGGACTGTACAAAATATATAAATAAAATTGAGGTTGATTTAGCAATCAAAGTTCAAAAAGAGTTTGATTTGATATTATGATGGTAATGGATCCCCCCATAAAAGGCTGCAGCAGTACCTCTTGGTGGGTCCCTCTCCAGCTGTCCATCCACATGCATCAGTTTTGTTCTGCTTGGGGTTAGAACACGGCAAACATAGAAACACAGCACGCAACAAGAGGCAGAAAGTTAGCACACACACAAGACATGCAATATCACAGCCTTTACAGGGCAAATGCTGTAATGGAAGACTCAACAGGGTGTTGGTTAAACAAACAATGACCTCACTTCCACAGGTCAGGCAACTTACATCATGTCATCACAGTTACTTTATTAGGTCTGACTTAATAGATTGTCACAAACAAGTATAAAAACACATGCAGCTATGGGGATTGGAAACCAATCTGGGAAAGCAGTGTTGCAAGTGCTTGCAAAAACTAGGAAAACAGTGCATGAGCACCAACACACTATACATGTATGTGCTCTTCTTGTATCCAACCCAATTTAATGCAATGTGTAACCTCCACCCACCAGAATCTGATTTACTGTATCTACTTTCATTTACAGTACTGTGCAAAAGTTTTAGGCAGGTGTGGAAAAATACTACAAAGAAAGAATGCTTTCAAAAATAAACTATTAACACTTCTACTTTTATCAATTAGCAAAATGCAAAGTGAATGAACAGAACAGAAAGCTAAATCAAATCAATATTTGGTGTAGCCACCCTTTGCCTTCAAAACAGCCTCAATTCTTGTAGGTACACTTGCACACAGTTTTTGAAGGAACTCGGCAGGGAGGTCGTTCCAAACATCTTGGAGAACTAACCACAGATCCTCTGTGGATGTAGGCTTGCTCAAATCCTTCTGTCTCTTCATGTAATCCCAGACAGACTTGATGATATTGACATCAGGGCTCTGTGGGGGCCATATCATCACTTCCAGGACTCCTTGTTCTTCTTTACGCTGAAGATAATTCTTAACGACATTGGCTGTATGTTTGGGGTCGTTGTCCTGCTGCTGAATAAATTTGGAGCCAATCAAACGCCTCCCTGATGGTATTACATGATGGATAAGAATCTGCCTGTATTTCTCAGCATTGAGGACACTATTAATCCTGACCAAATCCCCAACCCCATTTGCTGAAATGCAGCCCCAAACTTGCAAGGAACCTCCACCATGCTTCACTGTTGCCTGCAGACACTCATTCTTGTACTGCTCTCCAGCCCTTCAGTGAACAAACAAGCCTGTCACAGCCAAATATTTCAAATTTTGACTCATCAGTCCAGAGCACCTGCTGCCATTTTTCTACACCCCACTTCCTATGTTTTCGTGCATAGTTGAGTCGCTTGGCCTTGTTTCCACGTCGAAGGTGTGGCTTTTTGGCCGCAATTCTTCCAAAAAGGCCACTTCTGGCCAAACTTCTCCGAACAGTAGATGGGTGTACCTGGATCGCACTGGTTTCTGCTAGTTCTGAGCTGATAGCACTGCTGGACATCTTCCAATTTTGAAGCGAAGTAAGCATGATGGGCCTTTCACCCGCTGCGCTAAGTTTCCTTGGCCGACCACTGCGTCTACGGTCCTCAACATTGCCCATTTCTTTGTGCTTCTTCAAAAGAGCTTGAACAGAACATCTTGAAATGCCAGTCTGCTTTGAAATCTTTGCCTGAGAGAGATCTTGCTGATGCAGTATAACTACCTTGTGTCTTGCTGCTGTGCTCAGTCTTGCCATGGTGTATGACCTATAACATGAAACTATCTTCCACAACCTCACCTTTGTAGCAGAGTTTGGCTATTCCTCACCCAGTTTTAAGCCTCCTACACAGCTGTTTCTGTTTCAGTTAATGCCTGCGTTTCACCCTACATATGAAAACAATGATCATTATCACCTGTTTGGTATAATTGGTTAATCATACACCTGACAATAATCCTACAAAATCTGACTTTGTGCAAGCGTACCTAGAAGAATTGATGCTGTTTTGAAGGGCGGTCACACCAAATATTGATTTTAGATTTCTTTTCTCTTCATTCACTTTGCATTTTGCTAATTGATAAAATTAAACTATTAACACTTCTATTTTTGAAAGCATTCTTACTTTGCAGCATTTTTCCACACCTCCCTAGAACTTTTGCAGTACTAGACATTATCAAATGTCCTCTTAAGGAGGACCAGACTTTCCAAACTATAATCTCTCTAATGCTCCTATTTTTGCTTTGACCTGAAGACTGCCCCCTCAGCCTGTTCTGAACATCTCCAGCCCCCAAAGATCCCTTACCACTTTCCTGCGCCGATCTCTGCAGTGCTTCAGCCAGCTCCCTATCTGCAATTTCCTCGGTCCGGGTGTCAGCACCATATGCCAGTCGTGCACAATCTGGCAACTCTGCCTCAGGCAAGAAGCGAGTTTCAGAGCCAGTGGTTCCAATAAGGAGCACACTCTTCTTCAGGTCAATGGAGCACTGGATGGAAGGGGAGAGAAAGCTGCTTCAGATACCATTTTGATGAAACGCCTAACACAGCGGCCCTTTTTTTAGGTAGGTTAATGCTGTAGCCAGCCATAGCAACTTCACAAAGTTTGCAAATTTAACACAAATGCTTTTGTCAAGAGTATAAATGGTAACAGCTTAACTTTCACATGTGGTAAAAGCAAAGATGGCAGCATGGTGAGCATCATGCACCCTGGCTCAACATATATCATGCCCCCTACCTGGCTATCTGGAGAAACCTGAGAAGACAAAAACAGCAAACCTGATGTCTCTTCAGCATATCTAGACCCAGCAGCATGTCCATTGGCTGGTCTTCCAGGATGGAGAAGGAACATGGCAGAAAGTCACCCTCAATCTGAACTTGAGCTGCATCCCCCCAAAAAGCAAACAGGCAAATTAGAACAGAGAGGAAAACAAAGAATGCTTTCATTAGTTTTGTAGACACTACAGAAATGCCACAGATAATAAAGAACATAAAGATCAGTGAAGAAGACAGCCTGCCTTTTTGGGTGACAGAAGAAAAGAATGCAGACCTACCAAGGTGAACCCGGCCTATAATTTTTTGTGTGCCCACACCCTTTGCAATTCCCGCCCAGCGTCGATCCACCAGTCGCATGATGTTACAGCGCTCAGCACAAGCTTGGCTCATGATTGTCATTTGGGCTCCTGCAGTTTTAAAAAACATTATAACGGAACATGCATCCAAAAGTAGCCAAAAGTAAAATAGGAATGAGTGTAACAGGGACAAAAACAAGGGTGACACACTGTTAGGTGTACACATCCAAGAGTAATGACAGTATGTCTGGATAGCATCCAGTGTTCATAATCTGCATACACAAGAAACATGACCAAGTGCACAAATGACGACAACAACAATAAATGCCACTTGGGAAAAACAGAGAAAAATTTGAGCTTCTTACCCGAATCCACAAAGGCCTTTACAGGGTGGCCATTTACTTTGCAGTTGATATAAAGCATGACCACTTGGCCAAAGCTCTCAGGTGCCTCCTCCATGGCGATTGTCATATTTTCTTCAATATTGTGCTGCCTATATAGTAACATATGGCAGGAGTACCACATAAATGACAGGCAATGAATTAGGAGTTGCTAACAGACTTAACAGGAGTAGCACCTAGTTGTACGCTACATGTAACCAATAAGGTGCACAAAACTGTATGTAAAGTCTTACTCCTGGATATATCCAAATTAAAATTGCGTCTCTTAATTACAATCTGAATGAAATACATGAAATTTAAATATCTTCAGATAAAGTGTCACAGCGTTTCTCTATAGCAAACAGTGCAACACTGAGTGCTCTGAGACCCTGGTACAATTTCCAGCTTTACTCCAGCCAACATATGCTCTCATACCTCCTGTATGGTGTTTTAACTGTTTATACTTTAACTGTTTAAATAATTAATATAACTGAAAAGTATTGTTATATTAAGTATTCTTAATATTCTAGAAATTATCATTTTATAGATGTAAAACCTTTCTGAAGGTGTATGAGCAAAAATCTATAACAATAAAACATTTACACATTCACATTATAGTGTCACATATATGTAAAGGCTAAAGACAAAGTTAAATTCTTAGTTATTGGGCTATAAGCATTTCCCTTACAGCCTGCTTTTACTTTCTTTCCTCTAAAGAAGGTCTTTCAATGTAAAAACAATCTCACATGAACCCCCCCTATGAATCATGGCTAATCAGAATTTGCTTTTGGTTTGCTGGGTCTGCAGAAAAAGAAAAAACTAGCAGTTTACCTTTCTCTCTCTCACAAATACTATTAGTGCATCTGTGATCATACCATGCTCTGTAACTAACACACACCTGATTTCCTCCTCTATTTTGGCCTGTGCCTCCAAGTCAAAGGGGTCGGCAGTGAGCAGTCGGATCCTCTCCTGCTCCCTGCGTGCTCGCTCCTGTTGTTGCTCTAGCAGAACCTTGGTGAAGCGCTCTAGTGTGGACATGGCCAACAGAGGTATCCAGAATACACCGGTTGACATAGGTTTTGACACACACATATGTAACTGTTTGGAGTCACTTCTACAAAACAATGACATAATACTTTCAGTACAGCTGAACATGCAACATTATACAATACAATAAAAAACTGATAGTGTGGATTATACTATGAAGACTTATTCAGGGAAATATAGCAATGTGAAACTTTATCTTGATCTCTGTATTACAGACCATGCCAGCTGTGATCAAACTGTGAATGTCATCTCACCTACAGTCACCAGGTTATTCTGACCAACAGTCTGCACC
The DNA here is from genome assembly GCA_900497675.1 of Arapaima gigas. NCBI lineage: Eukaryota > Metazoa > Chordata > Actinopteri > Osteoglossiformes > Osteoglossidae > Arapaima > Arapaima gigas. The sequence goes on from UFQX01000307.1 coordinate 10,259, forward strand.
AGGACCTACCTAGATCTCCACTCAGTAGGGCTTCAGCCAGCACTGGGTTCCTCTCTTTCAAGAGCGACAGTTCATGCGGATTAGCTAACAGCATATCGCGAAGGAGAGAAGGGTTGTCCAACCCCTGTGGGGAAGAGGCTGAACCTGTAATGGAGGGAGGTGTGGGTAGCTGCTGGGAACGCTGCTGTTGTTGGTTCTGACTCGGAAGCGGAAGCTGGGCAGCTGGGCGTTGGCTGGAGGAGGTGCCAGGAACTGCAATGGAGCTGAAGTCAATCCGTGGGAGTCCTGGAAGTTAGGAGTTTGGAGTGATGAGGAACATGGAGGCCAGGGGAAGACACAGGAGACATGGCTCGGGGTTATAAAGGGAAGACGTGAGAGAAGACAGACAAGAAAAAAGCAGTGAGCGTGAACAAAACAGTCAAGAAGGAAAACAAAAGGTAAAAAAAATTTGAAAGGAAAGAAGACTAGAAGCAAACACAATATGAGATATGATGCTAAAATGTTTTAAGAATTGTTTGACAACTATTTACCAAATAAATAGTAAATATGCACTACCTGGTCAGAAGACCATCAGTTTTCTATTTCATTTTGTGGAAATTTTACTTTGAAGGTTCTCCTAGTACACAGGGCCTTTACCTGGGAATGCAGGCTGTGCAGGTGGTCTCCTATCTGCTTGTCTCAGGACAACCACGTCTCCATCTTTCAGGCCATATGTCCCCAACGGACGCGAGGGGTCCTGCAAGGGCTGCTCTGCATAGGAAATCTGGGGTGGAGGAAGATAACTGCCATTTTCAGCTTATTTCATACTTTGTTTTAAAAGTGCGAAAAATCAAAGCACAAAAGCATTCACATATGTCTCACACTAAAATAGTAAAGATTTCCAACTATTTTTAGTTATTCATCCATTTAGCTGAAGCTTTCCTCAAAGTGACTTATAATTATTTAGCCATTTATACAAGTTTGTAGTTTGTCCCATTGCAATTCGGGGCAAGTACCTCGTTCAAGGGCACTACAGTAGGAGGTGAGATGCAAACATGGGTTCTACAAACACAAAGCAACAGCTTGAACCACTGTGCTAACCTCTTGCCCATATACTAAGCAGATAAACCTAAGTCTGACATCAACATTTCCTTCTACGCAGCTTTACAAAGCTCAGCAGCAGTTCAGCCGTTCAGCTTCAATTACTGCTTTACTAATTAGGGTGACAGTCAAGAAGAAATTATTCAGGGAAGGACAGGGTAGGAACCAGGATACGCCCTGAAAGAGATGTCACAGCCTCACAGGACACCAACACAAAAATGGTTGCTGGAGTTTTGTTGAAAAAAACCAAGTGGAAGCACTGAGAACTGGCAGCCATACTCAAATCACACTGAACAGCTGGAGACCAAATTGAAAACAAAACCAAAGCAAGCTGCCAAGCCAATGTGCAAGCCAGACACATACTAAATGATCAAGAACTACATTAATTATGACTTATCTGCATTAAAATGCCAATGAGCTCTTGCATAAGCTGCTGTTTTCTCATGTAGAACAGCATATGGAAATACTGTCAGAAGAAAGGCTTCAAACACTATTCTAATGTGCAAGGGTATCTTGAGAGAACCAAAGTAAATGAGACATTTAATAGGATTCTAGTCAAATGTCTTACTGCTTTATGGAACATGCAAGGGCAGCAATCTGAAGGTCCCCCTTTCAAATCCCACTTAGTGATACACTAAGAATACTCTGCTGTATAAATGGGTGAATCAGTGTGAAATTATCTAGAAGTGTACATCAGGTATGACAAAAGGGGTCAGTTACACTAAATCCACTGTTAACAATAATGTACTGATGTGTGACAAAAACAACACAAGGAAAACCTTTCCACATGGGTTCAGCGAAACCAGTGGGCACAATGCTGTTTTTCCACAATTCAGAAATGAGTCATACTTGATGTAGCTTCAGCCAGTCCCTGTAAATTTAATTTAGAAACAAGTAGTTCCTGCTGCTGATATTCCTGCAACACATGAACATATGTAACTACTTTTGTCCTACAGGAGATTAACGGTCCTATTTAAGGCAGCAGTGATTTCACAACGTTCATTCTCAGGTTACCAGAGTTAACGTGGGTTTTAGGACTAACTTCAGTTTAACTCAACCATCTACCAGGAAGATAAATTCGTGTGTTTCCCAATTTCGATTACGAATGAAAATCCGCATTATTTGCACTATAAAGCGATAACTCGGTGTGAATGAAACCGCGCCTCCACAGCACACTGAATGCCTCCTGCTTCACCTGTATTTCGCCAGCCGGGATTCCTGACTCCAGCTCGCAGAGAGCCGTAAAATCCCTGAGCTCCAGTTCCGGAGACACTTCCAAAGAGAAGGTGACTTCGGGTCGGTCCCTCGGAGCGCAGAAGACAGTCAGCAGCATCGCGCCGTGGGCCACAGGCGGTCGCTGGAACCCCCGCTCACGAACACGTTCAGCTAGCTAGTGCTTTCTGTTTTCAAGTTAGGAGACCGCTACCAATGTCCCAGTGCAGCTCCAGTTCTCGCCAAAACCGTATTATATCGACTCAGACAAAGCGTAAGCGAATGCTTACAAAACAAGTGGACTCGCGGAGAAGAACACGCATACAGGCAAATGAAAATGAAAACAGTTGAATATTGATCCGCTCTCTTCCTCGATCGTTTTGCCACATTGTCGTAAGTGAGATTGTCCCAAACTGTCGTAAAGTGTTCTAAGCCACATTGCCGTCAGTGAGTTCGAGTGCTTCGCTCCACTTCAACAGTTGCAACATACGAAGCAAATTTGTGTTGACTAAAGTTTTACTTAAATTTTGGATAGGTCGTGGAGATTTACTTTTAGCTGATTTAAAATTGTATGGTCTGAATAAATTTGTGTTGTCAGAAAGCAACTCAAAGTACTGGCACCAAAAATCGTTGTACACGTTGCATGTGTTCAGTGCAATCAAGTCGTAAAAAGTATAAACTCAAATTATATTTAAATTAGCTGCTAGAGATAAATGTACTTTCTCTTGGATGTGTTCTGCTTTTCAAAATTATAATGAATATTAGTCATTACCAGGTTGGACTGAAATTAGAACTGCCATTTATGGCTTCCCTTTTATCTTAGTAAGGGTCAGTTTGTCAAAACTTTTATGTCAGGAATATGAAATAAAGTAACATTGCATGATGACCTAGGCTTCTAAATGTAATTAAGCAAATGGTATAAACTTGTGAAAGATATCTAAGGGTTTAATTTGCAGGATATGTTCATTCCTTGTTGAACAACTTTTACACAACTTTCCTTAGGGTGGAATGTCAACATTTTATTGACTGACTGGATTATAGTTTAAGTAAAAAATGGAAGATGGGTCTCAACATAAAAAAGTTTTTAAACACCCAGTGTAGCAAAACAGCATTCACTTTCTTCAGACTACCAAGAATATTAAGCCTTTCTTAGTAGTGCATTTAGTTTTACCCTTGGACATTGCATTAAATTGATAACTAAAAAAACAAGAATCAAGAGACATTAAATGCCACATAGATGGACTTGATCACACCCCAAACTAAACAATCAGTACAAATGATCCCCTGTAGTTCTGTACAGTCTTCCATTACAGCATATGTGCCATTCCCCTTTTGTCCCACTCGCTTGCCATTATTCAGACTTCTCCTTCTCTTTCATGTGCAGGAAGACGATACTGAAGATGAAAAGTCCACCCATCATGGAGAACACGCTGGCGTAATAAGGGTAGGCTGAGGGGATGAAGCGCTCATACTGTGTGTGTTGCAGGGGACGAACTGAAACCTGTAGAACCAGGAGGATGGCATATATTATCAGCTTTTTTGTCTTCCTCACACCTTAGCATGCAGGTCTGCTTTCTCAAAAGGAATTACCTGGGTGGAGGAGTACAGGTGTGTGTACCCCAACCTGTTGTAGTCCACCTTGAACTGGAACACTCCATACACATCTGGAAGCTTAAACTGGACACTGTATTTTCCACCTGTTGAAGTATCAAATAAGAGTTTAAGTCACTTAGCATCCAATAGAGGTATCTTGCAAGATACAAGTCTATGACTTACAAATTTTGTGTATGTGTATAACCAAATGTAAGGCTCTTTTTTGCAATTAACAAGACCCAAGCATTGAAAATTTTTCAGAGGCTGTGTTGTAATGGTAATTATGGCTCAGACTTACAAGATTCCACCTTAGAAGCAGATTTCCTGGAACACGTTATGCTCATAATTAGGGGATACCTATATGTTTAACCATGTAACCTTATAACTTAACAGGATATATTTATAATGAAAAGATGCAATGATTGCAATCATTTGTTCAAAAAGTAAGCACAAGGAAAAATTTTCCATGCTTCTCAGGAATCCTTACCATTCTTCTTCAGGTATGTTCTAACAAAGGGGTCAATCCTGACAAACTCCAGCTGGATATCATCTCCATCAAAGGGCACCCAGTGACCATCAGAGAGCTTCTCAATCACAATGCTGTATTCCTGAAAAGGGCAGAGAATGAGGTATACATGCAAACCAACACACAAACATAAGACTAAAGTAACTTCAGTAACAGGTTAAAGTTAGCCGCAGCGTTTAATGATGCAACAGCCATTCCCCTTTTCAACGTCTTTAAAACAAATTTTTGGTCAAATGTTAAGCTGCATTACAAAAACACTACTCACCACAAGGTCCATGATGGTGTAGGCAGCTGGAGGACTGTTCTCACCAACCTTGTGATGGGACACAGCCCCCACCCTAAGAACACCCTCCTCCTTGAACACCCAGCGGGACAGTGCTTCAGCCAGTTCCATATTCCCTGTCTGAGCATACCTGCATGGGGAACAGAAATGCTCCTTAGATGTCTTCTACAACATGCCAAAAGCAGTGACCACAACATTAAAGCTACTATAAAGAAGAAGATTGATAAGGATACAAAACAGCAGTTGCCAGCCACATCAACATCACAGCAATGAAAGATAAACAGCAGGTGAATTCTAAAGACAAAAATCTGACCAGCAAAGAAAGTCACATCAGACAGTACACTCCTTTGTCACAGCTGCAGCGGTTATAATGACTACATCTGCGATACTGTAACATAGTACTACATGACAGTCACTGAATAAAGAAATTGGAATAAATATACTTCTGAATTACAAGACTGTATGGGGTTGTGTTCCCTGACAATCTGGCTGGACAAGATGTTTTAAATAGTTTTTTTCCTCACAGTATTAGCATATGTAATGTGACTTTCTGGCCAATATATAAATAGCTGTTGAAGTATGCATAAAAGCAAAAAAAAAAAAAAAAAAAAAAAAAAAAAAAAAAAAAAAAANTTGAAGTATGCATAAAAGCAAAAAAAAAAAAAAAAAAAAAAAAAAAAAAAAGGTACATATAAATGAATGTGAGGTACATTTATTTTTCATGATATACTGTGATACTAAAAATACTGAAATTCCCACTGATCTCCCCCCAGATCTAGCTGAAGAACAATAAATACAAGGTGAAAATGTGAGTGCACTCTTCAACCAAACTACCTCTGAGAGCCAGGCGTGGCTTTCTGGACAGGGGAATTAAAGAAGGCATCGCTAAAGAAGTGCAGCGAACCACTGAAGATGATGCGTGCATTGTTTCTTGCCTGGAGGCCTGCAATCAGCAGCGTATTCTTTCCCACAGCATGCGGGTACTGTCAGCACAGACAGAAATTTCATTATTACATACCTTTTTATACTTCACAGGCAAAATCATACTGTACTGTTAATACAATTTTTCACCTATTATCATAGTTATATTGTCCAGTAGTAATGACCAATGACAACAAAAGAAGCTAAGAATTTTAATGGCAAAAACACTCCCCATTCATCTAAGGAATCACTACTGCCATGTATACTGCAGCAATACTGTATTACATGTGATCACATACATTTTACATTGATAATGATGTGTTTTCTAATATTTCAGGGCCATTGCCAAAATTTCATTCCTTTTTTTTTTTTTTTAAAAATCACAATCTGGATACCTGTGTGATGGGTCTGTCAGGAAAGAAAGAATAGGATGTGGAGGAACCAGTCAAGATGTCCAAGACCAGGGGGTTATCAGGATCAGCTACCATCCTAGAGTGTAAGGGGGGGGATGAAATGAAGCATGAAAACATTAAATCTAGCTTATATTCATATAACAACAAATGTTTTGAGAATTTCCTGGTGCAAGAATTTGCATAAGTATAGTTGACAGCTGCCCTTCAACAAATTAGTGCATTTTCAGCTATTACCTTTTACAAAATACAATCCAAAGATAAGCAACAGGTTTGGATGAAGGAAACTGACCCAACACCCTTGAAGAGAATGGGCTTCCCTGTGGGTTTCCCAACAATGGTCGGGGCTTTGAGCAGGTTCTCTGGATCAGCCACAATCAGAGTATGCTGGATAGACATAAAGAGCCAGGGCAGGAGAAAAGAAAATCACTCCCAACTTCCCTTGTCCGAGCTCTACTTCTTTCAGTGATCATAAATTCAATATTAAGAAACAGATGAACAGGGCTCCTCTCACCTCGCCTGGGTCAGACACATCATAGTTGTGGTGGTCAATAACAGCAGTTTTCTCCTCATCAAACTCAATCCCACACTCACTTCCCAGCTCTCTCAGGGGGTCTCCTACATTAGAGGGAGGCAACAAGTGTACGTAGAGCAGATATTTTCTGATGCCAGGCATGCACTGATACACATACAATTATCAATTTCCTGCTTTTATCCCACTGTACACACAAGAACAAAACCTTCACAGGTCTTTACCAATGTCTGAGTTGGCAGCAACAAGGACATTTCCTCCTCCATCAATGAATGTGGTGATGGTCTCCACATTGATGTTTCCACCAAAGTCTATCAAACAAGGTACAGATATCAACAAGACAAATACTGCACTCAGCCTAAATGACATAATGTACAGTCACATCTTTAAAATTAAATACTTACAGTTTTAAACTGCAAACTATAGTGATGACCACACAAATTTGTATATGTGGGGTATAGCTTCTGTGCATGGTACAATAAACCTATATTGTAATTCTTACCTTCCACAGAAGGAGAAAAAATGATGAGGTGATCATAAAGAAACTGGCCATACTTGATAAGGGAGAGACCAGGGTCATCTGCAGTCTTAAAAGTCAAGTCAAACCCCCGATCTGGAAGCCCAAAACAGTGAAATCAAACAAGCCCATACTAATGTAACAGAATTAGATAAGTCACTACGAGCTAAATCGGGTCCTTTTATTATTAATTAGTTGAAAGATACACTGCTAAAACAAGAAGTGGTATACATGCATAAAAATCATACCATCCAGCATAAAAACTGAAATGACGACGACAGCTAAACAAGAAAGATAACGATGCTATTGGGAAATTACTGTAGCGTTTTAAATAGCTAACACAGCGTAATATTACTTGAGCACCTACGTTGCAAAAGAATGCACGCAGACATATACATTCCGATCAAACAAGTCTTTCAGTGATCTGCATCAGCTCTCTCTGAGCAAATTCTCTCTGAACTCACCAGTCAAACTGCGGAAGAATATTGAATGGGTGTCTTTGATGTTCAGGTTATCCAAAAGAACTAACGTTTTTCCGTCGGCCAATGCCCCATGCAAGGTCCCCAGAATCACTAACAGAAACAGAAGAAGGTTGCTACCAAACATTTTCACGTTATTTTGGCTATTGTTCATGCCTTTCCCCGTCAAGAATGACACGGAGCTAAACCGGCCATTGACAGCAAGCCGTTGCACCGCCATATTACCTAAGAGAGCGACGTCAGCGCTTGTCGGATAACCTTTGAACTCGCCTGACCAACCATTAACAGGCGGGGTGGCAGTCACGTGGTCGAATTCGTCATCAGTGCAACCTGACTTGACCGTAAAACGATTAGTAGAAGTTGCCTGCATAGTTTTGGCATAGAGGGCATAAAACGTTTATCAAAGCTGGTATTTCATATTAATGCATTTCGGAATAATGTTTTATTATATATTTATTGTAAGTTAATGCACGCACACTTATGAAATCCTTACAGGGGCTACTTTAAGTATAGAGTCACAGCCTCCAACTGTCCAATCAAATGTCGACAGCTCCAACCGGAAGTGCTGAACTACCGGTACCATAATGTGGTGTTGCTGATAAAATGTTTGAAGCATATTCAATAGTCATATTGTCTAACAGAAAATATGTTTTAGTGGACACGTTCATCTTACGTATGTTCCTCTAGTCTATTGCTAGCAACCCTTAGATTACAAAACTGCCTCAGCAGACATACTCCCCTTTTACCTGCCATGACTACGTACTTCATAATGACTTCTGTGATGAGTTCATGTCCCAGGCCTTCTTAGCTTTCTATACTTGTCTCATGTAGGGATTATGTCCAAAACTTTTATGTCTCTAATTTGGAAAATCTCATATTCAGAATGTGACTTCATGAACTACGCAAACACTGAAACACCTGATATGGCTAACAACAAGTTGTATACTGTAAACTCCCTTCACTTGAGTACATTTCTGGAGAAATGTTACTTTTCAAAGTTGTTTTTTTACACCCTAATTTCTATTGCTCAATTACATTTGTAAAGAAATAAATTATCAGTTACTTTTTCATTACCATCTTCTCATTTTTGACTCATATTTAATGCTTTAAACATAAAGCCACATAAAACTGTTTGCCACTTTTACCACAAAACAATATTAACACCTTTCCTTTGTTACATTACTCTTCTGTTTCATTGGCTGTTGCTGATCGTTGGTCTCTGTCTTCACATAAACCAGTCGAGTCACTTTTTCAGTGAAGGCCCTAAGAAACATCTCCACACTGATGGTTGCTGTCTTCTCAATTTCATTTTTAGCAGTCAGCCACCATTTTCCCCAGGAGCTTTAGTCATGAAGCAATTTCTCAGCAGCTCGGTGTAGGGTGAATATCTATGGCCTTGAAATTAGTCTATATTAATAAAGGAAGATATTTCATTCATTTGCCTGGGGTGGGGTGGAAGGGCAGAAAGAATCTGTGTCCCTGGGGGCTGGGGGTCTCTAAAGGAGCCCAGCCTCCACTTATGTGCCTGCCTGTGCCTTGCTATTTTTTGTTTTCAATAATGTCAATGTGTTGCAGGCAATTAAAACAGTAATTTACTTTGTTTTGACATTTATTACTCTCATACATAATTTGAAACCAATTGTGAAAAATTGCAGGGGCCCCAGAAATGTTATCTGCTCTGGAATCCATGCCACTCCTGGTTACCTGATGCCTCTATCAAATGTGACTTACAATAGTTTATCCATTTATAGAACAGGGTATTTTGCAATGGATTGATTTCCCATCCAAGAGCAGTTTCATAGTCTAGTGCCCTTTTCCCTCTTCAGGATAAGCAGTTAATGATAACGGATGGATGGACAGAACACAGTATTTATTTTGGAGCACTTCATAGCAAGTGCATTAGTAAAAGGCAATACCACGGTACCAGAAGCAGAATTCAAACCTGCAACCTTAAGGTTAAAAGTCATCATTCCTAACAATGACATTATCAACTTTTCCATGACCATCAAATGTCACATTTAATAACATGGACTATCACATATCAAGTGCAACCCACACACATGAGCAGTATGTTTGAGCCATAAAGTTTCATCACTTGTCTGTACAATGAGGCCAATACAATTTATTATTAGCCATTCAGAGATTAGTATTGAGTTTTGTCCCACCTTGATTTACAACCTGGTTCATTTACAGAATGGACAATGATGATTGAAGTCTGAGGGAGGGAAAAAAGGAGTTTTAAAACGTGCAAATTAAGAATAAATTTTTGTCAGCATTGATTTTCACGTTGGTCTAAATTGTTTTTGACTCAAGATTTAAGCAAGTCACAGTCAAACTGTGCAGTTAATAAGCATGTGATACGTGCAAACAGAAATGGAAATTCGTACATTTCAGAATGAGCTGTTGCTCTGATTTGCAGCCAACTTGCTGACTTGTCACCAACTAGATGCCCTAGAACTGCTGCGCAGTGTATTAAACTCTTTTCCCAGTAGAGGGTGTCAGTTTTTCATCAAATGAGTGGTGAAAGAAGCCATTGATCACAAACTCACAGAAGGAAGCCATATGGAATGTCAGTGTAGGAGTCTTAATGTGTCTGTGAAGTATTAATGGTACAGAAGAATTTTATACGCATTTTTAGGAAGAATTCAGCTAAATGTGTGCATGTGGCATTCCAGCTCACCGGAATGAAATAACAAACATACAAACAAGACACAAACACATAACAAGATACCTCCTGAGCAGGGAATTGTTTTATTAATATAGCAAATTTCTTAGTTTCTGTTTGCTTTGACGTTAAAGCTTTGGTATCTTTTTGTTCTATGTTTGAAAGCGTTTTGGGTCTGCAGCTGCTGTGACACAATCTCTTTAGTTACACAGGCACAACAAATGAGATAATTACAAAACTTAACCACTTTTGTAATTATATTGTAATTATTTACAGAGATGTTTATATCTTGGTGTGTGTGGAATATTGATCTTGTTTGTGTGTATTTTGTTTTGGTGTGTTTGGTTTGTGCACTGAGAGGGTGTATTGATGATTTTTGTAGCGAGCTGCTAAAACGGTGTGCCTCTGTTTTCTGATCTTTTGTCCTCACACTTGGCAAAAAAATATAGACAGATTTTCTATACATGGAGCATGAAAAGGAAGCACAGAGCAGGACACAGAAAAGCAGGGGTGATGTGTCACTGAGTGAAAGGCAAAGATAGGACTTCACAGGGCATATGGTTGAGGATGGTGCAGGACCGAGGGACATGATCATTATATGTAACTAAGGAATGTAGGGAGGGGGAGTGAGATTTCCTCTCAGATCTTGAGCTCAGTGCGGAACGTCTGAGTGTGCTCATGCTTAGATGGGTGCCTTCGAGCCTTGACTGTCAGGGTGCCACCATCCCCCAGCGACGATGTCACAGATGTGGGATCCACATCCTCTGGCAGCTGGCATTTGTGGGCAAAACTGTTTGTCACCGTACCATCTGCTGCCAGCTGGGAGGACAACAGTGAGTATGGGACAGAGATCAGTTGAGCAGATAATAAGATGCACAGCTGTTTTAATTATGCAACAAAATTGCAAAATAATAAATAGAGACAGATTGCACTCCATTTTCCTGTAGGTCTATATTCCCTTTGTTTTGACAGAAGTGTGCCAGAAGTATGTGTTTGTACAGCGCTTCAGCACTATATACCCCGGGGGACTGTATTCTGTGTTTAGCTACCAAGATCTATGATGACTGGAACAAGGTGCATATTAATATATGCCAAGTTCCATTTGAACTCTGAAAAAATTGGTTACATTAAAAGCATGTCAGTTTAGCACACAAAATAAAAGCACACAAATACCAGTTAAATGTTAGTTACATTGAAAGCGCACCAAGTGTGGGTCATGGGACCCGAACTGCTCACCTTCTCTGCCCGGACCTCAATTTGGTTGTTGGAACTTGTGACGATCACATCTTCAGGAGAGAAATCTCTGACATCCACCGTGAACTGGTACATGTCCCCGAGTGTCTTGATGTTCCCAGCTGGACCTGTGTGACCTTGATTAAAGGCAGCAGCAACAGGCTTTTTCTGAACAATCACTTGGAGTATGGTGTCTTGTGACATTCATAATCAATTCTGATGACAACATAAATGCATGTAAACTTAAGATCAAATTTTGACTTTTCACCTGAACAGGTCACCTTAGTCTTTCATCAACACATTCCCACTCATCACTTATTTGTACATGATCATAACTAGGTCTTATTATTACTCTGTGTGTATGTGTATGTGTGTGTGTGTGTGTGTGTGTGTGTGTGTGTGTGTGTGTGTGTGTGTCCTGATTGCAATGCAGAAACGCAATAGTCTGCTCTGCCCCCTTGGTCCACACATCTCTTCAGCCATTCCTTGTTGGTGAAATCACAGCCCTGTACTGGAACACACATTCTCAGGCTTACACTCGGCCCCAACACCCCCTGTTCCCCTGCCCTCAACCCCTCCCTCACCAGGCACATTTCTACACCTCTTTCAGACCGAAATGCACCCAAACCAACTGTGGTTGTTGTGAGATACATACTCAGCTCACTCTTCTCACTGCTTCCAGTGGCGTTTCATATTTGCCTTAATGTATCCCCCTTTGTGTGGGACAACATACGCACTTTAATTTAAATTTTAACACAGCAGCGGGGACATAGGAAGGAGCTTCCTGTGCCTGGTCTTTGCTCTGCTTGATTCTGACATCCCAAAGCAAGGTAAAAGTTCAGGTGGGAGGATAAGAAACATGGGAACAAATAAGAGCAAGGGAGAAATCATTCCGCTTATTCCCATCGGATTAATTTTAGCCTCCTGGGACACACCTTTATCATGTCACAATAAGCAACAAGCATGTTATGTTCTGTATTCCTGATAAATGTTCCTGAAAAGCACATTTTTCAACTATACATCATTGCTTACAATTTATATTATTATTGTATTATTATACTTACAGTACTGTTATTTTGTAATTTATGTATGGAATGGTTTTTTTTATCCATCAGTAAGATTTATAATTTAGGGTTTTGTTGTGAATTTGTTGCTTGATAACTTCTGCTTCACTCTTATTTTGACTAGTTTCACCGCAAAAAATGCCTGGCACTTTGCTAACTGTAAACATTTAATAGAGAACATTTATCAGGTTATACTGTGTCCACTAATCACTGTGGACTCATATTTGTATTGAAACCAAGCACAGCAATTGCTTCAGGGGTCAGTGTTCCAAAGCAAACTCACCTGTGAATGCCATTGCATTGTCCTGCCCAGGCCTCATGAATGGTCCAAAATCCTTCCCAAAGATTCCCCGACTCTTCTCCATGTAGGGGCCGGAGGACGAGGAGGAAGACGAGGAGGAAGAGGAGGAGGAGGCCTGGACAAAGGATCGCTCCGATCGGAAGGCAGATGAGTTTGTCACACTCATTGACGGAAAGCTGTGTTTCTTGCAAACAGGTGTGTGTGTTGTGCTGAAGCAGAGCAAGTGTCCACAGGGGCTTGAATAAGTAGTAAGTCACCTCACTCTTTCAACAAAATTCACTTTTTTCTTTTTACTGCTTTGTGTGTTTCCACTCAGTATCCTGCTTGTCTGTGAGTTTTTTTTCCAGTGCTCAGTTTCTTCAGCATGTGTAGTAAGAGATCTTCTGTTCCCCAATAATTCTCCCTGTTTTCTGCTCGCTTTCGAACAACAGTGCATCTATGTGCATGTCCAGGCTTCCTGGCTTTTATATTGGGGGCTCGTAGAATGGTGCACACACTGTGTTTGTGTGTGTGTGTGTGAGTGTGCATGAGTGTGTGAGTACACTTTAGGTTGGCACCATGCAGGATACTGTGTGCTATATTTAACATTAGTGGGGGTTCTGTGTCAGTGGTTGGAAAAGTTTTGTGCTCTGAGGGCATGAGGTCGAGTGCTGATTTGTGACAAACGGGGAGATGGAGACTGTTGTGAAGGGGGGTGGGAAGGTGTGGGGAGTGAGTTAACAGTTGGCATTCCCGACATGGTTCGCTCAGGCCCAGAAATAGCTGTCCTCCCTCTTGTTTTTGTCCTTTCTATTCACTGCCCATGTATTTTACATTCATGCCTCATAAGCTCTCCTGCCTGCATTATAACAACACCACTATTCCACTATTCCATTTCCTACTACAAATTGTGACCATGCCATCTTTCCTTTATATTTCTGCCTTCTCCTTTTGGCCTCTGTTTTCATTTATCTTTTCATCCCACTGTGCTTGAAGATCAACAATGAAACCAGAGCAGCAGCCATTAATATGATTAAAGTTCTTGAGAATAAAATCTTTCACTGAATGGCACCATCAGTGCAGTAAATGCAAGTAAGTTAATGTAAAGCAGCACTTCAAACCCTTCTCTCCATTTGTGCCTTTCATGCAATTGCAGTGAACTCTCCTCCATTTCTCTGCTTTTTTCCAACCCAGTTTTCTTTGTGGGGAAAAGTTTCAAAATGAGGCACAGATAAATCTGTGCTTGTATAGGGTTATCGCAGATGAACAATTAAATAACACCGCCATGAGTAACATGTCCTCTCAGACCAGTTTGAATAACCTTGGGGAATGCTGCTGATCTCCATGTGTCTGGTCTGTTTCACTCCTCTTACACCCAGCTCACATGAGCACTTAATGACAGGAGGTGGCCCAGCTGAGATCTTTCCTTCACTCACTGCCCTTTACATCTATCTAAGGTCATTGAGAGAGTAAGCCTGTCTAAGTCCATCAAAGCCTTCAATTCATGACTTTTAACTCGTATCAACTGCGTAAATATACATGCAGTGTTTGAATATTTACTAATAAGGTAGATAGCAAGTTTCATTTCCCAAGAGAACAAGAAGGAGGCGAGCTCATTAGGTTATTATTGTGTATGACCTCTGTATTGTTTAGCTTTGCCTGAGTAGTGAAGCAAGAATAGTCCAGTGGTGTGTCCACTGTATTGTGGTGACACTGTTATGATACCCAGAAGCACATGGATTCTTCCCCAGCTGGTTTAGGCAATCAAGCCCAGGGCTGCTGGTCTAAATCTGACCCAGCAACTCACTGCTTCCTTTGGAACTTGCTGAAAGAGAGAGCAGGAATGTGCTTCTATTTTAGCAGAGAAAAATGCTGTTCTGAGAGCAGAGAGCACGGTGAATGTTTTGCTTTTTAGTCTTTATGTCTTGCATCGTGAATTTTCTTAATGTCTACTTTCAATCAACAAACAAAAATGGATTGATGTCGACTTGCAAAAGTGTTTCTTTATACACCGAAGTTGAATAACCCGCTGGCGGTCATTAGACCTCATGGTGATCTCTCCATGGAGGCGCTGTTGCAGGTGACCACTAAAGCAGTGTTGCATTGACACCTTAGAATGCCTAAGGTGTCAATGAAAATCATTTTAAAAAATAAAAATCTGAATTCCCCAAATGTTATTAAAGTTGTTGCATTCCATTCTTATGTTTGCCAGTTCTTCTCCCAGTCCTGCTGCAGTGCTCATGAGCTATGTCTTTACTCTGATTTCTCTTATAAGAATACACTATTGTATGAATAACTAAATAGTTTTATGTTAATTTGAATATCAGCATCACATTAATGACAAGTAATAATACTCTCAATTCTTTTACTTAGGGGAATATAAAATCAGTTGTGCAAGACCACCCTTAACACAGTAATTACCCCCACCATGATCAGTCAAGACTCCATGATAATAATTCTTATTATCCCAGATGTACAGTACTGTGCAAAAGTCTTAGGCACCTGTGGGAAAAATGCTATAAAGCGAGGATGGTTCCAAAAATAATGCCATGAATACTTATTAAACCTTATAAAAAGTACAGTAGACAAAAAAACCTCAATCAAATCAATATTTGGTGTGACCACCCTTGGCCTTTAAAACAGCATCAATTCTCTTATGCAAACTTGCATGCAGTTTAAGGTAGAGGTTGGTAGGTTCTTCCAAACTTTTTGAGGAACTGGCCACCACAGTTCTTCTGCACACTTTGACTGTCTCTGCATGTACTCCCAGACTGACTTGATCATGGTGAGATCAGAGCTCTGTGGGGACCATACCATCTGTTGCAGGATTCCTTCTTTTTGCTGAAGATAGTTGTGTATGACTGAGATTGGGTGTTTGAGGTCATTCTCAGGCTGCAGAATGAATTTGGGACCAATCAGAAACCTCCCTGATGGTAGATAAGAATCTACCTGTACTTCTCAACAGACACTGAAGTTGCATGCCTAAAACTTTTGCACAGTACTGTATGTTCAAGCAAAGTGTGGGGGTCATGGCTGAAAATTTTCATCCAGTTCTTCCACTTAGGCATAACCTTGCACTACAATAGGAGTGTAGCTGACCATTCCCACAACTGCATCACAAGTATTTTATCTGCCTAAAACCCCTCTCCCATATGCTCTCACTTGTCCAGCAAAATATGTGCAGTACTTGATGTTGTATACATCACTCAACCTGACAGTTTGCATATTGCCTAATATGATTTTTGTGTGCCGCTGCAGTTTTCAGGCTGTGTGCTCATTGTTCAAGGAAATATAATGAAAGATGTAGTGCCTTCAGAAAGTGTTCACCTCCCACTGATTGATTCTCATTGTGCTGTGCTGCAAAGTCAAATTAAAGCACATCCTAGGGGCTTTTTACATTGTGCAAGAGTAATTTTCTATAACATCAAAATGAAATAACTCACTAAAACACTGACCAAAGAGCTACCCATAGAGAGAGTGCTTCTCAGTGGCTTCACCACTTTTTGATTGACTGCTTAAATAGAACCATCCTATTGAGGCTATATAAACCCAGTAAGATATCACCCTTCCCAGTGACACTATATAAACCCAATAAGGTGCCAGTATTCCCACGATACTGTTTTTTCCACTGATATTCACTGAGCAGCAATATTTTCTAGTGGACACTTGGAGCCCTTTAGTATACTGCCATTTCCCTCTGATACACTGCTGTGGAACTGTTACACCACCCTTCCTTGCTGATAACATTATAACTCACGCAGAGGCTGTCTTTTCCCACAGACAGTGAACAAGCCTGAGCACTGAACCATCTTTCAGCGCTCGGCTGCAGTTCTAGTTCACAGAAATCAAATGCATTTAAACGGAGCTCTGGGAAATGAACAGGTAATCCCTGTAAATGTGATTTTAGTTGCAATAAACAATAAAACAAAAAACTGGTTAAAAAGTTAATTACATCAGTGTAGTGTACACATACCTCAGTACAACAGTAACAGAATTTCCTATTCAAAGCAGATAAAGATAAATGACTAAAAACCCAGAGGCAGCCAAACCTACAACATGCAACAGTACTTTGTGGTGCACACGCGACAAAACCAACACCAACATGAGACACACTTGATCATAGATGGATCCCAGTCCCTGGCAGACAGGCAGACTTTTGTGACTTTTGTGGGGGCAGGTACCCATGTCGGAGAGGATCTGCTGAAGTGTGTGGGGATGGGAGGTATCCGGCTATCGGAAGGCTGACAGACATAATTCCACACAATAGCCCTCCCTGCCTGGGTCTGAGGAGCATGAGGGTGTGTGAGAGACTAAAGAAGAGAGGGAGCATTAAGGTTCCAAACACATTAGCTACTGTTTCTGTCTCCTTCACCTCTGTCATTTTTATGTTCTTCTTAACACAGCTTTTTTCTATCCTGCAGGGCCCAGAAGTGTGTTGCAGGTGCAACGTCACATAGGCAGTGACATGTGGCCAGCAGAGGAAGGGGGACTACACAGAGACACGTGGTGTTGGCACACTTTTGGAGAGTGCCGAGGGATGCTGCACACTTTTAGAAGAACGATGACACTGCAGTTGAGAGTGGGACATGAGAGAAGGGTGGGAGTACAGGGTTGAGTCAAGAATGAGTGGTGCTTTAAATCCTTGGGGCCTAAGAGGGATGGTGGGTGATTGTCTGTGGATATTTGGAGCTTCAGTCTACTCAGCAGATGAAAATGAGGGTAAGAAACCACACACACAGACAAAGAGAAAGAGGCACACAGCGATGTGTGGGACTAAGTACAGAAAGGGGTGGGCAGAAATGTGGGAGGGCAAATCCTGAAAGGGTTAGACAGAGATTTATGTGGGGCCATGCTGAGACTTTGTCATAATCTGTTGGGGAAAATGAAGGGCCATAGGACATCTGGGTGTGTCTAAAAGACAAATAGTTGTATTATCTGTGAAAAATTGCATGCTTGAATTTCATCTGATGTTATTATGGTCCACGTGTCTACACGTCTGCACAGTAATCGACTTTGATCAACCAGTACACACTTGTAAAACTGAAACACAGTGTAAGCAGATGAGTAAAATGTGTGAAAGGTGAGTTTAGCCGTTGAGAATTTAGCAGTGTTTCTATTTTCTAGGCGATAAAGTCCAAACTGGGCAGTGGTTCACAGCAGAGAGAGCGGGGCGGGTGTAGCTCAGCATGCCCTTGCTAGCGTGTGTCTCTAAAGCCCTATTGTTGCCACAAGAAAAACAGCATCTAATCCTCAGCAGGGCTCGATAGTGGAGCACAAAGGCTGCATTCCAGAGTCATTGTCCCCGGAAACGTCTCAGCCCTCGGCACTAAGGGAACCTGTTCCCATAGCAATGCCATGCTCTGTTTCCACAGTTTTATTTCTTAACTGCGGCCCCACCTTAGGACTCACAGGAGGCCTCAGCACTGGAGATCATCATTCTTCTTGCACTCACTCGTCTCACCTGAGGACAGCAGGGCTCTCTCATCTAATATTAAATGTACTGAAGACCAAAAAAGCACATTTAAGGAAAGGAGCACAGCTAATGCTTCACTTTCTGTGGCAGAAAAGAAATAAAAACAGCTGGTACAGGATTTGTGACCCCTTGTGGCACAAGGCAGTAAAGTGTAAGCTTTCTCCCCACCTGTGTTGTGGTCTGCAGGTCAGACCTAATCCAAATAGAGTTTTTGGCAATCTAATGATCTACACACGATTTCTGAAGGCCAGGCTTTCAATGTGGCATGGATGTTGGTTGAAAATGAGAGCCCTGTTGGAAGACCCACAAGGGCCACATCACACAGCAGGAAATGGAGGATCTGAAAGCTCTCTGGCCACCACACTGGGAGAGTGACTGTAAATGTGGCCTAGAATGCATCACACGATGAGATAACTGCAAACCAGCTATGAGCTGAATGTATAACTTTTACATTTACATTTCTAGCTGAATGTAATTAGGTCCCTAAGAGACTTCACCACAGTTATATCTGATTTGTGCAACAGATATTTTTGGTTTGCAGTACACCTATACCCCGGTATCTGAATGTATTCAGTTCTTAGATATGGGTCGAATACTACAAAATGAAATACTGAGAAGATGTTTCCATTATTCTTTACGAGGAAAATTATGATTCTTTTTTATTTCATCCAAAAAAGCCCAATTAATCACTCCAAAATATCCCTAAGATTCTAAAATACCTATTTGAGTGTGATAAAGTACACTTTAAACACCAATTTCCAAATTACCAAACAATTAATGAGGTCATTAATATGCATTTTTGTGTCTGTATACAGTTAGCTTTTATTTAATATCATATATTACATTTTGTTCCTTATTAAAATTAGTAATACTCGTACTTGCCTGAATTTTGAGTATTTCTCCGATGTTTCAGGTTCACTTGGATAGAACTCATTATGCCAAGACGTCTCCACTTGGGCATCAGAAAGGTTATTAATATATTCTGTTCCTTATATAGCGGATTCAGAAACCAGTTTGAATATATAACCTTTGTTCTGCCCTTTCGTTACATTCTGAGCTTCTACTTTCTCTTTTATTTTTCCAATCTTGTTTCTAAGGTCATTTGTATTTTAGTCCTTTGCAGTAATGATTATATTTCATGTCTGAGTTTCAAGAATCCATTTTTGTCAGCTAAATAACTTAAGTGATTGAATCGTTTATTGTTTAGCTATGAATCATTTATCTTTTTATGTGGTTATACACTCTTGGACATTGGCCAGAAACAGACAAATGCTGACATGCCTGGGAAGCTGCTGGTTATTTAAAATGGCTCATCTCTATGTGACAGGCGGTGGTGGAGCCCGGAACCAGGGCATACTCAGTCACCCGTGTTCTACTGGTGACTATTTCCTCCCTAGCAACACAGCCCTGCTGGTGGTTCTGGGATTACATTCCAGAGATAATCGGTGTGTACTTCCACCTGGTCCCTTTTACACACCCAGCTGGGGCCTTTACTGGATAACAGATAGGCTTGTGTTGTAATGTACCACACATTTACATAGAGGTGTCCCAAACCACATTGCCAACCACAATCTTATGTCTCAGACATGTCGTTTGCTTTAAATCCCTATTCCTACTGTCGTACCTTGATCAAAATACTTACCCTGAACTGCTTCGGTAAGAATACTATACTATGATTTAGAAAGTCTCTCCCTCCTCTAAGTTTCAGATCAGCACTTCCAAACTTCAAACACTGTGACGCTAAATAAAAATGGCACAAGTCTGACAGACTTAGCAGTTTATAAGGAGCTTCTTGCTTCTTCTCAGTCTACTGCAACAACTAATTTTTCACATTTCTTCCCTTGTTTCCCTTCCTCCTTCATCCACCCTCACCTCTACACATTTTGCCTTGTGCTTTACTCTGTTTCAACCCCTTCTGGAAAGTGGAATTTTTGATATGTTCTCAACACTTCTTCTCTTTCCCTGAGCCACCACAGCCATCATCCTGTCTCTTCTGCAGATATTTCAGTTTATACTGCATATTGCAGCTTGCCTTTTGGACATCTGGGCTAAGATAACAGGTCTTTCCACCTGACAGGAACTCTCTACCAAACAGGACAATTCATTCATGTTGTCCAATTCTCCAGTCAACAGCTTGGGTGTAAAAATGGACTCAAGTCACTGCTTCAGCACACTGAAGCCATAACTTAATCCTGCAGACTCCTTATTGAAGTCATTTGCATTAACTTCCACACACAGAAGCACAACTGCAAATTTCCACTTTGGAATTGGAACAACAATCTCATAGCCCAACCTCAGTTCCTTAGCCACCTGAAGCACCAGTCCAGGAAGTGCAGTTGCTGGAGTGCAAAATCACAGTGCCTTAGTTCTGAACTTTTCACTCTTCCCCACAGGAGACAACACATCGTGGTCCAGTTATGGATTAAAAACATGTAATTATAGAGACCATTAAAAATGGAGGTCAAGTTTTAAGTTTTAAGCAAACTTTTATCAGAGACCGATGGTTGTCCTAAACAAAGATACAGATCCTGTGGTAGCAAACTTTGCAATGCTGAAAAAATACATAGGGCACTAAGTAGTTGCTGAAAGGTCACTCTCAATATGCAGGTCTCATGTACCTGTGCCAACACCAAGTACACACCTAAGCTTTTGTATATGAATCTCCTGTGATTTTCCAACACAGAGTCTTTCCCAGGGTGCAGAGAGATTCTTGCTTAGAGAAGCAGCGTGATTGAAAGGAGTCTTCAGTCTTCCTTCAGAAAACACACATGAATGGATAGCTTGGCTTCAAGTAGCCTGGAACCTTGTGAATGACTTCAGCTTTGATAACATGCACAGACTGAACTCCAAAAAATCCAGGAAGACACGAAATAAACAAACAAGCCTTAACATGAATAAAAAAACATATGTTTAACTTCAGCACATTAGGATTTTGTTCGATGGCTTCAACATGACATTTCTAATGTGCTACTGTCTCCAGCAACATTTGCATGAGATATTAGCAGGTGATGTATTAGTTTATATGAAGAAAGAAGTTTCTATCACAAAGGTAGGGTTCCTGGCTCCACCCTACGATAAACCACTGTAGTAAATATTGTGAAATTATAACACTGAAAACTGCAAAGTAGGGGTTCTTTGAATAATACATTTATTAAACAGTAGTATAAAATAAAGGTAGTTTCATCTTCAAAGCTGCAACAAATTTCCTGTAATGGCAAAATTCATACTCTAACTCTTTAAGTGTACTCTCATTTGGGTTAAAATTAAAAATAGAAATGTACAACTGGCTACAGAATACTCTAGCATGAAAGGTGTGATTAACCGTCGCTAAAATAATGATTTTTAAAATTCTGATCAGATGACAATGTTGAAAGATTTCCTTTAGCATTTAAATTCCTCTTAATATCTTGGGGTGAAACTGCAGCAGCCATTTATTATAGATGACAAATTATACGGTGCAGGACTCCTAACCCAGCTCTTATTCTTTTGTTTGCAACCTACAGTTACCCAGACCTACTGAAGTACATTCAGGAAGTTCTTAATTTGGACTCCGCTTCAACTATTTCCTTTCCATGACGGATGCAGGCCTTGTGTTCATTGCATCATAAATACCACAACATGGAGAAAAGAGTCTAAGCTGCACCCTTATTTTAAACACTCTTAACTATCAGTTATCCCAGCATGCATAGCGGTTGGTCTCCGGAATGTACAGTGAGCTTTAGGCAATGAGTAAGTTAAGTAACCCTAAGAGCAACACTGAAGAAGAAGAAGGTTCTCCATTAAACAGCAGCATTGGACAGAACCAGGGAAGATCAGACCAGAACAGGAAAGTAGTAGAAGGAACGAGGGAAGAGTTGTNGGGCAGAGCAACACTGAAGAAGAAGAAGGTTCTCCATTAAACAGCAGCATTGGACAGAACCAGGGAAGATCAGACCAGAACAGGAAAGTAGTAGAAGGAACGAGGGAAGAGTTGTGTATTTTTATGTATATGTTTGCCTATTGTTGTCGTTAGAGAAGGCAATGAGGCAGTGAATGGGTAAAAAAGAGCAGCTGGAATGAAATGAATATGTGAAACAAATTAGATGCAAAGCTCACCCTCTACCAATATTATAACTCATATCAATGTGGGTAGTCAACTCCACATAATTCCTGTGCTTTAACCAAGTTTAAACTGAGCACATCAAAGAGACGCTCTTATTGTTAGCTGTCTCACTGTGCTCATTTTAAGCCCTGCAGTCACCCCGCAGGAATGCGCCCGGGTTTGAAGAAGCAAGGTGTAGCTGCTATGGAGCCCTAATCTATAATTATGGCCTGTCGTCTGACTGTGTCGGGGTTTCCGCTGCACCGTTTACACAACACCACGCCTCACTGGCGCCCCACCCAAGGACAGCTTCATTAGGACAGGCTTGTTCAGAAACACCAGGGTCTGATGGAGAAAATTCCCCCTTACGTGACTTTCTTGCCTTAGGACACGATCAGAGCAAAGACAACAATATAAAAGTGTGTGCGCCCCCCCCCTCCCCCGTTGCCCCTAAAATATCCTGTCTGGCTCAAATCCATCTTTTAATGGTTTCATGTTAATCATTTCTACTTTCCCTGACAGATCTGCACAGACATTAATATTAACACGAATATCAACACAACCATAAATCTTGGGCGAGACTTTAAACATTCCATTCAAAGTGTTTCAGTCCCAAACAATGCTGACAATAGAAAGGCTTTATTGTGGCTCTGACATAATATAATATGTAATATTGTTTGTTTGTTTATTGCTTGCTTGTTAATTGCAGGTCCTCTATTATAATATATAATATACAATATACATGGAAACCTGCAGAAAGTCATGATGCCTCTCAGAAGTATAAAAATTTAAAATAGAAGAAAGAACACTAAAAGTGGAGCAGGTCCGAAATACTGGGGTCTGGGACTGAGTTCGAGGAGGGTTACTGCTGCTGTGTTGAAAAAACATATAGGATTATTTCAGTTCCTACAGATAAAGGAGTCAGCTAAATAAGGAGTATTAATAATAAAAGCCATCTGATTTAAGTTGTTTTAGACATGAATTATTGTAATTCTCCTATTTTTGCAGCTGGTTCTGCTAATTGGAGCTATGGAGAGCTATTAATCGTAGAAGATGGGACTGGTGGCGCATGGCTCGTGTCACAGTACTGCAGGAGAGCAGACAGAGCAGAAAAGTTCCATTCCACAAGGGGGTGCTCAGTAGGACTTCACTTAGGCCCCATCATTTCTGCAAATGAGTCAGCAGAAGCACCAAACCACCACTGCTGTTCCTCACCCCCAGCCCTTCAGAGCCTCCTGTCACTTCCCAAGCAAAGTGTGAGGACCACCAAAGGTGTCAGATCAGCCCCCCTTAGAAAGTTAACATCCTCAGTTTACCAATTTCACGTGTGGAGCTGACAAATGTTTGTGAGAATTCAAAGCTTGGACAGGTGTGAGGGCTGAGATGGATGCAGGTAGTAAAACAAAATAGGTTGTGAATTATAGACCAAATGGAATATTGAAGAAAACAGGGCAGGAAGTTAAAGTGTCAGCCTAAGTAGTGCAGTAACTGACTTACTGAGTCAGTGGAAAGATTTTAATACCATAATGGTGGAGAAAACAGCAAAATAGCAATACTTTGGATGAAAAGTGCAATACCAAAATATTCCTTGGATGACACAGAGTTCACAATGGAGACCTTTTCCAAACTGTTTGCCGATGAGAAGCGCTCCTCAGTTCCAGCATACAGCTCACCTGAAAATTCCCCGAATTATTTGTGTAGGCAGGACATAACTCCAGCACAATCCAGTGAGACCTCTGGACCCTGCAGAAAAACAAACGCAGTGAAATTTTTATTCACAGCAAAGGTGACATAAAACGTCAAAGACTTCATAGTACTGACTGTAATATTCATCTAAAAAAATCAAAACACCAGTCTGTTTGTTCTGTAAAGTGAAAATTCAAAACGATCAGTTTTTTAGACCAGGTTTTACTCTTTTGAACCAGCCGAAAATAGGAAGTCATAAAATACTGTTCATGCTATTAAACTGCATTTTTACATTTGAAAATTGTAAAATACCACAATTAAAGCAGGAAAGTGTCCTACTTGCATGGTGACTGACATCTAATGGTGGTTGTGTGTGGCACCTTGAGCCGCCTTGGCTGCTTTACCTTGTGCTTTTCAGAAAAATCTGAAATATTTTTGTTCCGAATGACTTAAACTGTTGCTGCATACAGTGATGCAGATTCCACAGAGGTGGTCTTCAGATGGACAAAACCTGCCTGACAGCCAATTGGGAGTTTTTCACAAAGCCGAATTTTTTTTTTACATTCACAGTGCTTAAGCTGAGTGACAGTATGGGCCCTTTCAGTTGGTCTCAGAGGTTCAGACAGGTAGAATGTAAACATACTTTGACAATATTGTTATCAAAAGGTCATATAGGTAGGCAGATATGTTTGATATAAGTAATAAAAAACAAATCCCAAATGTTTACTGCTTTGGAGAAAAACATGGTAAATGAATAAATGTAATTCTAAAACTGCATAAAGGTCATTAACAATGCCCATGTTTAGCAGTATGCCTTTTAATGCAATATTTATGACCATTTTCTTGTTCATTGCTGCTACAAATGGCATTAATTGCTCCTCATCCATAACTGCTTCATCCTGATCAGGGTTGCATCCTGTCCCAGAATCAATGACACTTTGCTACAAAATCACGTGCTGGATGGGACAGTGCATTGCAGGACAGCCACATACAGTGACATGTTTTGGGCAGATTAGCCTAAAACACATATCTTTGGACTGTGGGGGAAAACCTACACACAGGAAGGGAACCTTTCAACTCCATACACACCGCATATTGAGCTGGATTCAAACCCACTCCCAACCAGCCCCGGTGCTGTGAGGTAGGCGATACTCACTGAGGCACCAAAATAACCACCACAGAGAGGATTTGTAGAAAAAGTGCACATCCATAAAAATCACTGCTCCCAGGATAATTCAGGAGTGTATATGAGAGACATCAAAGGAAGATAAAACCAATGAAGCCACCCTAGAAACTACTTTAAAATACCAGCATTTTGCCGGGTTCTATAGGTTGACCAGGCTGAGTGAGCAGGGTTGGCCTTGAATCCGCACAGGTTTTTTCGCCCACATTATAATTGTAGCTTTTTTTCTAATAATTCTTGTTTTTAATCACGTGTCATTGTTATTTTTCTTGATGCTGCTTGTTTAAAGTGACTATATATTAATTCACTTGCCCATTGGGATGGTGGTCCCAAACCTGCTCAAGAAGCATGGAACCAGAGGGTGGTATCCCACAACCACATACATTTATGCACTGAGTCACACACTATGAGCCATTTAGAGCCCCCAATTCACCCAAAACATTTTTCGCTGGACTGTGGGAAGAAATGGCACGAAACTAACATCAACACAAGAAGAGCACAGTAACTGCACACAGACTGAACCAAAGTCAAAATCCCATCCCAGAAACTGGGAGTGAACAGGGATCCCCACTGCACCACCATGCCAGCCCTTTCACTGTGTATTTTTTCATTCATTCAGTGTTAAGTGTTCAGATGACAAGGCACACTACAAAAATCAAATACAGTGAAATTAAAAGTGCTGCTTCCTCAAAGAACCCAGCCATGGAGCTCTGGCTCCCAGGGAAAATACAGGGACACTGCAGCTCTCTGTTCAGGATGCTTGAGATGTTACAGCCAAACATAGCCCATCCATGGCAAGCCACAAACCCAACCAAGTGCGCTGTCGGATTAGACAGAACTGGATATTTGGCATCTATGTGCCCGCTGGTGTTGGCTCTACTTGTGGAATGTGGCACCGTCCCATAAGTGTACATCCAAACCCTGGCAAAAAATGCCAGCCAGAGAGGTTGCCTGTAAGAACTACAGAGGTACAGTTGGTCTTTCATATACAGTAGGAACCTTGCTGGTAGCAACCCTGGCCTGTTATTTTGTTTTCTGTTTAAATGAAATGTTTTTTGATGAGATATTTAGATCGCTGCCACATATTGCTGACACAGTCCACATATTAAGGCATTGCACTTATGCTGCCCATCCTGTATGACTAGTACACAGATATCCCTCAAAACACATGATTTCCCAATTTTTGCGTACATGACTGAAATAATTTAATACGCTTTACTGAGTTACGACCAAATAGAGGCTGATTTTTTTGTGTTTATCAATAACAAGAGCAAAGCATGGGGGGACTTTTTAGAGCTCATACCGTGATGATAATTACATCTCTGACTTCCAGGAACACATTATGATCCTAAGTCAGGCGACACTTGCAATATAAGCCTAACTACTTCCAGGACTTTAAGCTCATTTACGTCACACAACACAAGATGATTCAGATTGTTGACACATAGGTTTTTGTCATTTTCCTACTAACACAGAAGCAGTTGTAATACAAACTTTAAAGCTACATAAACTTCACTTTAACTGCCAGTGTACCGAAACCTACATAATAATAAACGTGTGTTGTTAATTCTTACGTCTTCTGCTCTGCAGGCTCATATGCGGCTCAGCTCACTTAGTCAGGAGTTCTCCTTTCAAAAGTTAATTTCTGAACAGACAATTGTTTGACAAACTGAGCAGAAACACTTGGAGAAAAATGGAAGCGGCTTGAGAAGAATTCTGATGGAAAGTGAGTGCAAGAGCGATGTAACCAATATAGATTCAAGTTGGAGGATGTGTTTTTGGTTAGAAACCCGTCTCTAAAATTAGCCTAAAGTTTAAATTCCAACGGTTTGCTGGCTTTTGTACCACATGTGAAAATATGGGCAAAAAAATTAAAGCATATAAAATGGAACAGAGAGGAGCTGCCGCGGGGACATTTTCACGGTGGACGTCTGTCTTTACGGGAAGACACACGCCTTCAAAAACCACAGAAAGGAGGGCTGCAGGGCACTGGATGGCCCACAACACAGTCCTCACGTCAGAGCTCCTCGCTTGGACACTTAGGACACCCACACAAAAAAGCAGACATATATAAGTGTCCAGGACAGCGTAATCCAGGAGTCACCACTGACTTAAGACCTACAGTCATCCCTCGATATCCGCGGGTTTCCCATCGATAACTAAATGCGAATTTTGTGGAGATTTGCGGCGTACTGCGAAAAAACAGAGACGACGCGCGTATGTAAAGAAAACTTTTTAAAAAACCAGTTATAAATGTATAAAATATATGTATTATTAATCTATTTTATAATTTACTACCATACATACATACAAAAATTATTTATAAATAATCAAATTTTGTGAAAAGTTTCAGAGCGTAAGAGACCTGCGAGCTATGCGCTGGCTTTGGGGACGCCACCTTGTCTCGCTACCATCCAGTCAGTCACGTGTTTTGCTCTCGCAATGATCGTTGTACCCCGCGCTTTTCGCAACGTTTTGCACCTTATACGTAGTGTGCAAATATCCCTAAATAGCTGTGTAATCGTGGCTCCAAAGTGTAAGGCTTCTAGTGCTTCTGAAAGTGCTCCCAAGAGGGAGAAGAAAGCGATGAGCACGCTAGAAAAGGTCGAATTATTAGATATGCTTCGTACTGCGGAGTGTAATGCTTTACTATACAATACTTGTTTTGTGTGTTAAATATGATCGGAAGTATTAATAATAAAGGGTTAGGGGAGCCTGGAGTTATTCGCGGTTTTCCATATTCGCGGGGGTCTTGCGCCCCTAACCCCACGCGAATATCGAGGGAAGACTGTACTCTCTTCCTGTTGTGAAAGCACTTCTTCCAAGCTGGTGGCCATTCTCTTTATTTCACTCGTCACTTCTTGCATCTAGTTCAACCGAGATGTCTTTGGACGCAGCAGAAAATGAAACCCTAATTCCACTTAAATAAGACACACCTTGCTTTCCGTGTTACTTCTAGGTTGTCCTATCAGCTGTTAGCTTGTCCAGTTGCCAGCCCGTACAAAGAAACTGGTCTAACTCAAGTAGGTTCTCCTAGTGAGCTTTCGCGCGGCTTCCTTCCCATGTCCGCGTGAGGGTTCGGGCTCTGGTGCCAGGTCTCCAAGCCTTCAGAGCTGTCTGTCCCACACCTCCGCGCTGACGTGTTTCCGGCTGCAGTAGTCAGCTTCACAGAGAGGGCAAATATTTGAAGTGATCGGTCTTGTTTACTATTACATGTGTTTCTATATCCCTCTTTAGTTTCCCATCAAGGCAGAAACAAAAAAAAACTGAAAGGGTTAGGGAAAAATTTATGCTCCTTTAAAATGGGATTACAAAAAGTGCGTTCCATTTTTTGAATATGAAAGAAAACATGATGCACTAAGTTTCAGTTAGTATGAATTAAGTTTGACAGAGGAATTAAAACGCAGACTTCAAAACATTGAGCCAACGTAAAGCAAACTGTAGATGATGAAAAGAAAGAAGGAAAGCAACAAAAGGCTATGACAAAGGTTTTATTGAAACTAAAAAAATAATTACAGGTATGTTGCATTTTCAATAGTAATAAATAAAAAAGCAGAAATAAATATTAAATAATGTTTAAGAAATTGCCAATTTAAGACTTTAAAGGAAGAAGTTTTTGATTTTTCCACAAGCCCAAGCAGAAACATGTATAATCATAAATGTTTCTGTGTGGCAGATGCAGAACAGTATATACGGAAAGTGTTGCTTGAGGAAATATACATACTTACAAATAGTAATTTGCTGTCTTATGAAAGAGGTAAACAGTAAAAGGAATTTTCAAACATATACTAAAAAAGAGATCTGTTTTCATACTTCTGAAACAATACTTCAAGTCCTTTGCAAATAGTTCAATGCCTCAAACTTATTGGATTTAAGTGCTTTGGGGGGGGGGGGGGGGGGGCTCCTTTTTTTTTTTTAGATCT
>UFQX01000307.1:39425-240796 GCA_900497675.1 Arapaima gigas
GTTTTAGTGT
The DNA here is from genome assembly GCA_900497675.1 of Arapaima gigas. Classification (NCBI taxonomy): domain Eukaryota; kingdom Metazoa; phylum Chordata; class Actinopteri; order Osteoglossiformes; family Osteoglossidae; genus Arapaima; species Arapaima gigas. The sequence goes on from UFQX01000307.1 coordinate 39,436, forward strand.
TTTGGGGGGGGGGGGGGTGGAGCTCCTCTTTTCTTTTCAGATCTTTTTTAGACACTGGATTTCCTCTAATTCCACCCTGACAGAAAACCCTAGGCCTTAGGCAACAGCCCATGCTTTTGGGAGAGGACCTTAGGAAAGCACTTGGTCTGAAGCCAGGTACCTCCCTGAGGTCTAAGGCAAATGGCTGAACTTTGAACCATACGCTACACAGCCCAGTGTTTGAAATCTTGCTGTTGACCCTTGAACTTTAGCTCTGCACTTTTAAACAGCAGAAGCATTATGGAACAGCAGCTGCCTAGTGCACATATGCAAGCCGACGACATTCCCAGTCAAACTGGCCTCTCCCCTCCACCCCCAATAAATTACAGCTCCACTGCTGTATCTTTTTCTGTTTGTGACATGTAAAAACAAAGACATGCTTAACATCAGTCCTATAATGGAATCAAAAATGCACACGTAACCAACTGTACAACTGCAAGAAAGCATGTTAATATATTTAACTGATACAGAAGGTATTTTTCCTTTTTTTCCACAAGTCACCAATTCTTGCTCAGTACCAGGAGAGCTTGAGGCCTCTCAAGTTGAGAGTTTGTTTTGGCTGGCCAATGAGTCCTCTTCAGTCATGGTTTAGTACAGTCCAGTCCAAGGCCACCTGTAGGTCCAGCGCATCTGAAGTTCCGCTCTCTGTTCAGTCAGTCTGCGGCTTGGTTCTGGCTGGGTTCAAATAAGTTCACACTGAGAAGACACTGAGTGAACTGCATTGGTCCTTCAGGCCTAAGATGCTGTAGGCGATCCTCTTCAGGTGGCCTGGCAGCCGTACGCCAATGTTCCGGATGTCCCTGCAGGACAGAGAGTGAGGCTGTGGTTGGTGCCAGTGGCTTAGAGGGACTGGGGTCAATGCTCAGCACCCAGTCCCAGCTGGGTGGATCGGAGTAGAAAGCAGTCACGGTTACCACAAGGCACAGGGCCGTTCAAGAAAAACAATGTTTAAACACCCTAGGAGAGCAGGAAAAAGAGGGAAAGCACAAGAAAAACAGAAACAGGGGAATGGAAGGATCACCGCTGTGGTGGAATGAAATGGATCAGTTACAATGAATGGAGGAAAAGTGCATGGTTCTTCACGCTCAAATTCTGTGCCACACACAGAAGATGCGCAAACACACATCAGGCAGACCCTTGTTACCAGTTTCATTTGAACCTTAATTACTTAAAAAGTATCCTCCAGCCCAGCAATGAATCTCACTTCTCTGGAAAGTGGTAGCAGCAGGAGACTCATAAATACTTTCTGGGTAAAAAGAGTGCTACCAGATGACAGCACAGTGAATGTAGAATCTATAAAAAACAACTATAAAAATGAAAAAACTTCAAAGACTTTTTTCAGTTTTCTTCTTTTTTTGTGTTGGTTTTCCTTCTTTCTTGGCACAGCACCCCCTGCCCCCTGACTTCCTGCCACTGCTATATAAATCCATACTATGGAAAAGGCTGGGGCTTTTCCCCAGAGATTGAACAAACATCTCCACCCTTCTGCTTTCTGTACTTGGGTCCCGTCACTCACTCTCCCTCAGTTGACTTCCACTTTCAAGGCTTCCTGCAAGGCCCTGAGCCTCACAGCACCTCCCTGCTCTCCATCTTCCCCCTGCCCTTCATTGGCTCCTCTGTGTGGGGCAGCTGGGCCCTCTGGCCTGGGTGTGACGATTCCAAGAGAGGGCTAGAGTGAGGGGGAGGTGCCCACAAGCACACCCATCCAGGCCACCACAGGTCCATACAAACTCTCCCACTTTCTCTACCGTTTTTACACACCGCAGGCCTGTGCCTGCTGTTGTTTATTTCCTTTGGCTTATTTTTCTGCTTCGTTTCATATGTGGCTTCAAATTAACTTCAAAAAAACCTTGAGATAACCATTCATAAAAAGGACAAATCATATCGCAGGACTTGGCCATAAGCTATCATGTTTCTGAGGAAACGGTGATCTTATCTAGTCTAATGAGTTTCGAAGCAGAGTCTAGCTTTGACTTTCACTGATCCTTCACTGGAAACTCTTGCTGTTCATCTGCCAGCCTGTGCGAACAGGCCACTCTTATCATGCCCAAACGCCCACATAGAGCAGAGCAGACACTGCACAAGCACCTCTATCTCCTCAAACAAGCTGTCAGCTCACTAGAAGAATTTTGCCTCTAATCCTACTGGAGTGTGCAAATAAAATAGAGCGGTACAACCAGGATTGTATCAGCTTAAAGTGTCGTGAAAAGGGAGGAGGCAGACAGCGAGACTAGTGTCACTGATCCTTTTTAAGGGGAAAGAATAATGAGCAGGGTGTAGCATTAGTCTTAGGAATCGCCGAAGTCTACTCACTCATTCTTCATTTGCAGCACCTGCTCCATGGTGGTGATCCCGGCACATGAGAAGTTCTCTCTGTACTGGCTCATTTTGATTGACTCCAGCCACTCTGAAACTGACCTGAAGGGGGAGCCATCACAGCCACTGGTGCTGGGCAGGCGGATGGATACACTGCAGGTGCAGACAGAAGGGGAAGGGTCAGTCAGAATCAACAAAATATCGCTAATATATTTTCCCTGAACAGTTCCTGCTCTTGCCATTTCGCACAAACACAAAAAGAGACACAGAGGCCGCTAAGCTGGCTACTGACTGCTCCACAGCACCCCAAGGATACGTTTTGCCTTGAGCAAGTTCCAAAAAGGCATTTTTAGCAAAATAAGCTTTTCATTACTCTGGAGAACAAATGGAATCTGACATCGGTTTCCTGTTTTTAAGTGACTTCTTAAGATGCACTGTGGTGCTTTTGTTGGATTCATTTACTGACTGCGGGAAAATGGCTTTGAAGTGGCCCTGTCACAGCAGCAGAAGACTCTGACCTAAACATCATGTTGACAGCTCACTTGTACACACACGCCTTGCGTTAAACAGAGTTTGACATTTCTTACTACATTTCCCTACACCTTCTGTTCATCACCTTTGACCGTTACACCATCTTACCGAGGGTCAAAGTCAGCTATAGTCTTAAGGGACTCAGGACTTCTCAGCAACTTATCCAGCAGACTGACAATGTCGGGGAAGCGTGGCCGTTTGGATCGATCCTGCAACCAGCACTGCAGCATCAGCTGGTACACCGCTGAAGGGCAATCCATGGGCGCAGGCAGCCGGAATTCCTCATTAATGGCCTTCATCACCTTGGAAAGTGGGGAAAAAACACACCGATCATTTTCGCCCTCTGTCTCACCTGACAGGAAGACCCAGGGGAGGGAGTGGTGGCCCCAGGCCACCCATGTGACAGCAGGCCTAGACACTGGCAGCTTTACAGTGTTTACACAGCATCAGGTGGATGTGACACAGACTGCAAGGCACCTTGTGAGCCAGCTGGTAGATTACATGGCAGGAATGTGGCCTGATAAGGCTCTCAGTACAGGGGTAAATAAGCCAGTCTTGCCTGCGTAACTCCTAACTAGACAAAACCAAATGGAAAGCTGTCTCCTAATAGGATGACCAACAAAATCAAAAAGAAAAACAACTTGTTTCCACCCTCCAACCAGCCACTATGCCTATGGGACCCCATACCTCATGGTTGCTCATATCCCAGTATGGCCGCTCGCCGAAAGCCATGACCTCCCACATAACGATTCCAAAGCTCCACACATCGCTGGCTGACGTGAACTTCCTGTAAGCAATGGCCTCTGGGGCAGTCCAGCGAATGGGGATCTTTCCTCCCTTGTGGTGGAAAACAGAGGGGCAAAACAATTACATTTTGGAAAAAGTCTGTCATAGAACAGTGGTTATTTTCATACAGGCCTGTATCTAGAAGGACTAGAACAGTCCTTGTGGCAAATTAAATCTCAGTCTCACTAAGACTAGAGAGCCCCTTAAAACCGACCAGCTGTGACTCACACTGGTGGTGTAGGTGCCCTCAGGGTCATCCTCCAGCACACGCGATAGCCCAAAGTCAGAAACCTTGCACTCCAGGTTGCTGTTGACCAGGATGTTACGAGCAGCCAAGTCACGGTGCACGTAGCTCATTTCAGACAGGTACTTCATGCCTGCCGCAATACCGCGCAACATGCCCACCAGCTGGTACGAGGACAGCTCCCCATCGTGGTCCTGGCAGGCAACAAAAAACAGGTTACAGGTTCTTCTGCTAAAGCCATCCTTTTTCCACCTGCATCCTATGTTTCACATCGCATAAACTTATATTCAGTTGTGTATATTTCACACAAACCTTTTCTACAAGACAAAGTAACTGATCAAACAAATAAAAGGCACATAACCATACACCTACCCTGAGGTAACTGTCCAAAGCACCATTTTCCATGTATTCGGTTACAATCATAGCGTGTTTATCTGTAACGAGGTAGAAAGGAACGAACAGCCAAAATTAATTACAATGCAACTGAAACCCCAAGACTAAAATATACACTGTAAATAAAATAATAAAAGGAAATAAACATAAATTCAAGCAGACTAAAATAAAAACACACTATACTAAAATAATAAAACTAAACTAAAAGTAAAAATAACTAAAATATTCATCAAATTGAACCCGTCGTCTAAGTCTGTTTAATGATTGTAACTGGTTCCTGTGACAGGATCGTTCATCATATCAGTCATTCAACAGACAACTTTATACAGTACAGAATAACCTTTATTTACTGGCTTTACCCAAGGAAACTGATGCAATACATAGCAAAAAAGTAAATGATACAGTACAGTACTGCACTGTACTGGTTAAGAATTAAAAAAGGTAATAAACAAAATGGTTTCTGAATAATATCATAATACTTGGTGATTAAAAAAGAACTGATTACTTTTATAAATGTGTTACTCAGTAACTAAGTACCATATGAACATGTCATCTAAACCAATAGTTTTTTCTTAATCTTACAGTAATCCAACGGTATCTGAATCTAATTCATCCCTGAAAATCTGTCAGATACTGAATTTTACCGAGGGCCCTGTTTCCCATTATTTCAAGCGGGGGAAAATGAAATACCATAATAATAAAATAACAAATAATAAAATGATGCAACTTCTTAAGCTCATGTATTCACTACAGTATCGACGAAGTGAGCTGGCAGTTTCCTTCAGAATAAACACAGTTTTTATCTATTGGTGAGTATTAAGACATTCTATGAGATGCGTGGGTTACAACAGGAAAACAAAGGATAAAAAAGTAACATCACAGGAACACGTACACTTGGTGACCACGCCCTCCAAGCGTATGATGTTCGGGTGGGAGAACTGGCCCATAATGCTGGCCTCGCTCAGGAACTCCCGCCGTTGCTTTTCCGTGTAGCCCGGTTTCAAGGTTTTTATGGCTACAGCTGTCTCCTTTCGGCCTGGCACCTTGAGCACCCCACGGTATACCTCCCCAAACTCACCTGTAAAATCATATGTGTACAAACACACAAAAACATTCATTACCCCCCGCAGCGCTGGGAAATTAAATCATAGTCATGCTACTTGTATAACTGTCACCTTGCCAGTGACCATGAGCCAGATGCCTTGGGATTAATATGTGTGCTAATAGTCAGTGTTAGGCTGGGCCAATTAAGAGTATCATTCATCATCCAGTCCTCCTTGTCTAAACATGTAATGCTACATTTTCTCTGCTCTGATCTTGCTTACATTCAACTGGCCCTCAAAGCCTCAGGCAGTACTCACCTCAGTGTAAATAAAGACTTGAATGCAAAAAAAGCTAATCATCAACCTTGTCCCTACAGAAACTCATAGCTCTTTATAACCCTTTGTTGGACTCTCTTACCAGCGCCGATGACCTTCTGCTTGGAAATGTGACTTGGGTGGATCTCAGTTGCAAATTTAAGGACAGCTATGTTGGGGTCCTCGTAGGTATGAGGATCCACATAGGTTTTCAGGGGCTTCAGGTGGTCTGTGGGGAAGTAGGAAAGGGCCAGAATAAGTCATGGCACTAAGGGTGACAGGATGTGCTTTACTGTAACAGACTATGAGAGGATCCTACCAGCACTGGAGAAGTATGTGTCTTCTGGCCCTTGTCGGCTACGAGGGCTCCTCCTTCTGTAGAGACATTGCAAGAGCAGTACTTGAATAAAGCACAGCAGGTTCAACAGTTATCCAACAGGAGTTCTGGCTGACAGGTTTTGGGTTCAAATCACAGCAGGAGAACAGGCCTATCTTTGAGCCAGGCATGCAACTTGAATAGCATCAATAGAAATGGTGCCATTTTAAAGGGGTAGGATAGTAAGCTAAGAAAACTGCTTTGGACAAATGTGTCTGCCAAGCAGAAAGAAATAATAATAAAGGTGAATTCTAAGTAGCTGTAAAAGGGCAGCCAATTCATTCTCCTGCTGCATTTGCCGAAGCCTCATTCAGCATAAACTGGATTTGGTTCTTTGTTGAAGGAAGAAAAGTTTAGTTCCATCTGTTCCTTGTTCTGGTCTAAAGAGGCAAGTTTGAGCGCTGCAAGGCAACTCCATTCACAGATGGAGTGCAGCGATAATGGGGTGTTTGTGTTGGGCCGGCAGCGATTCAGGGGGCCTCTGTCACAGACCGAGGCAGGGATCTTAGCATGGCAAGGGGTGGGGTCACTTTCATAGATCCACCGCCATTCATTGTAGCCCTGACGGGGGCGCCGAGGACCCTCGTGTGAGATATGCTCGTCGTTAACACATACTCGGCCCACAATGACAGCCTACATTAAACAGCCTCTCTTCTCCACAAAGACTTGACCCTCTAGTAGAGGGTGGGGGCAAGAAAGAGAGGGCAGGATAGCAGGGATACCTCCAGTACATTTTCAGGAAAAGCATTTGAAAGGGAAGGAAGAAACTATGGGGAAGAAACTATGGTTTCCTTAATTGGATGTAGTGGAGAAACTAGGCCTCTGTTTGGAGAAAGGGGGGTCTGCCCCAGGTAGCTGATGAGAAAGAGCTATATCTCACCTTCTATAGAGTAGCAGCACAGCCACAACCACCACCAGCATGATGGTTCCACTCACAACAGCCCCCAAGATCAGTTTTGTGTGGTCCTGGGTCGCTGCTGCAGTGATAACAGGCACAGATTGCAGTTACACGGCACAACAGCACACAAAACAAGACACTGCAAGGCGGGAGCTCCCACTCAGTGCTCACTTTCAGGCAGCGTGGCAAACTCGTGTTCTGTGCTGTAACTTCCAGGGTTTCCCTCTGCGCTCAGGGCCCGAACTCGAAACACGTACACCGTTCCTGGTGTCAGGTCACTGATCTGGACTGAGCTTTTCTCCAGAACCAGCACTGTGTATGTAGTGAAGTCATTCTCGTTGTCATCATCCTGAAAGGTTGGGGCAAGTCAGACATTTGGTTCATTGGCAAAACTTGGCAAATGAACTCAATTTAAATGTGTTACTTGCTAATTTGATTGTGCAAACCAATTAAGATGGTCATACTGCTCATCCAAATATTTAATCAAGCTGTGGATGAACTTTTATAGGAGTTCTTTTCTCTTCCTGTAATTTGAACATGTCATCTTCTGAACTCTAGTCTGGTTCCTTCAATACTCTACCACGTAACAGCTTCCACGTGGAGAAGCCTGGCCTACCTTCTTGCGGTACATCAGCTCATAGCGGTGGGCAGTATGAGGCTGGGCTCTTCGAGACACGGCCAGGGAAAGTGACAGGCTGGTGGTGCCTTGCCCATCAAGGCGCACCTTTGGGGGTTCTAAGGAAAGAAAGGTCATTGATACATAAGCACACACTCTTGCTTTTCCCATGCACAAGTTGAAGAACAAAGCCCAGGTCACACTAAAGGCCAGGTTGCAGGTGCTTACCTGTGTAAAACAGAGCCGTGGTAAGGCTGGTGATGGCCTTCTCACTGCTGAACTGAGACACGCCATTGCGTACTTCCACTGTGAAGGTGTAGTTGAGGTGGGGCTCCAGTTCCATCACTACTACACGGGGTTCCCAGAGACCAGTGGGGCCTGGCTCAAAGCGGACCCTCTCTCCACAAGGTTGGCAGACAGCCCTGTCACACCGCTCGCACATGACATTGTATACCAGGTCATCCCGGCCACCTGTATCCGCTGGCGGGCTCCACTTCAACTCCATCTTCCCCACTTCCAATCGGGTGGTGATAGCCTCCAGATTGCGTGGGGCTGAGGGTGGGGCTGACGGAACAGACCAGGAGCACATAAAAAATACAGTCTGGTTGATGGAACGTGCACTTGACACTTCTTTTGCCTTCTTAATCACATTATACTGTCCCAGAAGGGACAGAACTTACCAGAGCAGGCTATGGTCTCTGGATCCTCGGGGGCCCGAAAAAAGCCCTCCTGGCAGGGACAGTACTGAGCTCCAGACTGTGATGACTCAGAATTTTTTGGACACACCTCACATGCTTCACCAGATCCTAACGCCTTAAAGTAGCCAGGTTGACAGGCTGCAGGAGCAAAGGGCAGGTATGTCAATCACACTGAGAAATACCCAAACGCAGTTAGAATTATACTTCAACATATAGCCCTAGATTTAGACATTAAAAACACTAGCTGTTCCATCATCTGTGACCACAATCGCATGCACCACGTGGCTCAGGAACACTGCAGCCATACACACATGCACAGCCAAACCTCTTTCACAATAAAATACTATAAAAGTACGATGTTCCACTGGAAGGGTCACCCTTCCCATATCAAAAAGAAATAAGACACAAGTAACTCAAGCAAAAGAATAGGCATCCATCAAGAGGAAGACCATCCAAGTCTGTTTTCTTATCCATAATTTCTCATTCTACTGCCAAATGAAATGCTAGTTTTCACAAACTCCTTTGTCATTAGAATGAGTTCCCTGGTTAGGCACAAAAATGTTTTTTTGAGAGTGGAGTGGATTGAGCTCTGTGTGACCCCGTGGGCAGCAGGGTCTGGGAAAGAGCCTGTAAGTACGAGGGGGATGTGGCTCAGAGACAGATTTTGTTAGGTGCGGAATCTCTAACCCTGTGTCAAAAAGGGGATTTGGAGTTTGGTAAACAACACAGCACAAAGAAGAGTATGGAAAGAGAAAGAAGGAAGAAGAAAGAGACGACTTTCCTCCTCAATGTAACAAAGCTCTCCTACAGTGCTTTCTACACCAGAGTGCGAGGGATAAAGGTTGTGTGTGTGTGTGTGTGTGTGTGTGTGTGTGTGTGTGTGTGTGTGTGTGTGTGTGTGTGTGTGTATTATAAAGCAACAATCTTTTATATTGCATTGTGTACCCCATGCACTGGCAGTACAATTATCAAAATTTATCACACCAATAAAACTCACTACATACAACTGAAATTGACATTGAAATTGTATGTCCCTTCGCATCCTACTAGGAACTGCAACACCCGCTAGCCCACACAGTCACACAAATTCAGACCTTCACTCCTACACAGTCACACACTAAGTTACACATTACCGCAGAGAAACACAGAATGGCACACATCCCCTAATACCAACTCCCTCTGTGTCACGTTCTCCTGCTCCTCTGCTCAAATTTCTGGTCCTTTCACTATTTTATTCTAATCCAGAGGTTCTTAACTATTTCTAGGCCATCTAACCTAAGAATTCAAAGAATTCGTCCAAGAAAAAAATGTCCATAAATCAGTTTCGACAACATACTGCACTCAATTTGCTACACTGAAAATTGAGCAAATGAATGAAGAACTAAGTCATAGACAGTACAGCACAATAATTTTTACATTTTATTCCATTAGACGGTTTTATTTAAAATGCAAACCTGCCAATCACAGACCCCCATGGGGTCCATGTGCCCCAGGGAAAGAACCCATGCCCCAAGCTATTTATATTGTGTCACCCTTCTATTCTTTGTTAGTCTTTCATTGCATCGAACCAGAAAGCACAATATCTCCAACATCCCCTGCATTCTGTTCTCTGTTCCAGCATGCTGAGAACCTAGGGGTGCTGGGGGACTGGTGACTACTGATTTTATTGTGCTTTAAAGAACAAGATTTGAACAGAAACTTTATTCTTATATATCTGAGAAGCATCAAGCTTGCTTCTGTCCTACAGAGGAATTCCAGGTGGTCTGCATGGTCCAGTTTGTGACTATGCACAAAGAATGCCGCCATAAAGCTCACAATGGGAGGTTGAACTTTGCCTGCATTTACAGAGGCCTCTGGTGTTCAGTGCTGATTCTGGTTTTAGGTGGAAGACCGATATTTGAGAGGTGACGGATGCAAGATAATACTGGGCATACATTAGACAACCAGCAGACAGTGGACATAAGTGTGAGGGCCAGAAACACGTAAGGAATTGTAGAAAAGACTGAGGGCCAGGCCGCGCATGGTTGGAATACCTCCTTTCAGTCAAGTATGAAACGGAGATGCAAACTTGTCTGAACAACTGCGCGTGGCTGGAGACATGAAGTGCCGCATGCCTCAACAGCTGGGGCCAAGTCAGGCACAAAGTACAGACACTGAAAGACCAGGCCAAACAGACGGCAGGGAAAGCTGTACGTGGACAAAAACATAATTTCTACATTTTATGCTTGAGCTTTTCTTGGTGCCAGGCTTTTCTTTGCAGGGGGGTGGGTGGCCATCAGTCCTCAGGAAACAAATATCTGTGCGTTTCTGACTGACCTCCCCCAGTAAGATTTTCAGAGCTGACTGTCAAAAAAACTTTTTTAGAGGGAGGAAAGAACACAGGACAGGGCTCACAGGTTACTGCACCATCATCTACACAGTGCATTCAAAATCATACTTTCTATTGGCATTTGTACTGAACATACAGAAGTGTATAGATCTGGGAGAGGGTTGGGGCTGAATGCAGTGAACTGCCAGTCCATTAACACAATGGGTATGTCGGGGCACAGAAGTACCCCATTTGTGTAGGGTTACGGTTTGGGGGACAGCTGCTGGCCAAGACCCTACTGGCCTCCGCCCTACCCTTCAGTGTCAACTGTGGCATTGCTGGTTCACTCACATGGGACAGCAAGCAGGGTACAACTGCACCCTGTTCTGTAAAACCAAACCAGTGAGAAGAACACAGTGCTCACACTGACACTGACATAAAAGCAGTGTACAAAAATCACTGCCCATCAAGAGAGCATGTAGTCCTTTGAGGAATTCTTCTAGACTCATAAATCAAGAGAGAAAGGGGATGGTGACCCTGGCTATCAGACACAGCAGGAAGTCAAAAGCAAGAGGCCAAACCTTTGATTCCTTCCACCCAGGTGTGAAGATGGGGGGACAAGATGGAGAAGCAATTTAGAGTCCAAAAGGGTTTTTGAGAAACTATCATCAAAACAGTCACGATTCTATTAGGACTCTGTAACGATTTAGTTTGAAGATGTTTTAAAGCACGCTGTTCAGTCGACTCTATCAACAACACAGATGTAGAACGTGGTGAGAAAATTATACTGCCTTGCCCAATGGCAACAACATTGCCAGAAGCTTCCAGCTAAAGTCAGAAAACCACAAGGACAGCATTACCTGGCTAGCGTACTGACAACTAACCAAAACCCTGATTCCTTGTTACAGAATTCACCGCGAGCTTGTGCACAACTCACTCCCAACCACAAGTAGAATCAACATGAGAGAAGGCAAAAGTGTGACAGCCCAAAACAAAGGAGTGGGAGAGTAACTAGCTGCATGCAACAAACCAACTCAATTACGGACAAACAGAAGCAGATCTGAAATTGAAATTGATTATTTTCCTTTTTTTCCTATTTTTAATTTGACTCCTTACCCCAAAACTGCTGCTTAGAGTTTTTCCTTTCTCTCAGAAAGGGCTGAGCAACTGCAAAGCCCTGTAGACCTAGGGTTTAACACACGTTCATTGGGTCCCGAAGGAGCTTGGAAGGGTTAGGAGCCAGTAGTTTTGGGCAACAAAAATACCTTCTATGGCTTCAGAGGGTCAATGGTGAACTTTCCTGCATGTGAGCAAGAAACAGGGGACACAATGTTATGAATTGCTGAGCCAGAAATCATTTTATAAACAGATTAGTCCCTCGGGCAGTGAGATGGTGAACCCACTCACGTCAACAAGAATTGTGGAAGCCTGTAGTCACGTAGTACAAACAGGACATGTGGGAGAAAGGGACAGCAAGAGAAGACACAGCTGGCAGCTCTCAACATCGAGGCAAGTTGTGAACACTGACCAGATCAGCCTGAGAAAGACTAAATAAACAGAGGAAAACAGTGTGCCTCACCATTAATCATGGGAGACCAAAAAAAACACCTGGTTCTGGTCCCCTATTTCCACTCTCTTCTGTTTTGTGCACATTGGCCAGGGTATTTCCTTGTTTTTTGATCTTTTCTGGTACTATTTGACTTGGACAGGCAACCGCAGTATAAACATATGGAATATGGAGTGCATACGAATGGGAGTGCATCTGTATGAACCATTAATTGTTAACGTCTGCAGGAGTGTGAGGGGTATTTAGAAGCAGAAGGAGGTAGTTGTAACAGGAAACCATAGGTGGGGGTAGGTATGTGGAGGACATCAGTCAAAAGGACCATTAAATCAACAGAACAGCTGTCAGAGAAGAGCACTGGAGTGCTGCATGTTCACTCAGCCCCATGGGTCACCACAACTTGGGCTCCACCCAGTTGACATCACGGACAGATACCATTAAGACTCACTGGTCACATGTTGAGTTAATGTTATTGCTTTCGCTTTCACAATTATTCCAGGAACTTTGAGCTTTCAAAAATTTCCAGCTGTCTAGATGACACATTTGACACCGCTCAAGTAGACTGCAGACACAGTAGGAAAAGTGCTTGAGTGAGATTTCAAGTTGGGACTGCAGAGATGGTCGATAGTCCTCAGGAAAAATATTTTTGGACGATTCTCACATTTCTGGGACTGGGTGACATTTCACACCCAAAGTCTGACCTGTTAGAATCTAACAGTCAAAGTGATTAACTACATCAGATTTCTCGTTTTTATTATAGCTTTGTGAGCTCTCACCTATCTCAATGCACTAAACTGTCTGCTATAAACTGTCAGCTATCACTTTTCAAACTTTTCTGACTAGTAACAAAAACCTGACATGGTAAGAAAAGGAAAGAAACGTGGTTAGTCACTTCAGTATGTACAACAAGGCACTAAAGTCTAATCTACTTCAGCATGTTTCACTTTAAAAACCAAAATAGTCCTACTATAGCATGCACAGCAATGCTTTCTTTCTTGTGGGACATCCTTCGTCAAACAGAGCTGATAAATGGAATGGAAGAGAACGGAATTAAAAACCAATGTGTTGACTGAGCAAGTGTATGAATGTGTCGGGCCAACCAGACACAGTCATTGTCTCCATGCAGAGGTCACCCAGGGAGGGGAAGCGAGGGAGTTGTTACTGTGGATTAGCCCACCTCCGGCTTCCGCTGCAGGGCATCCTGCCGGAGGTCAGAAGACTGCTGAAGTCACCACTTGTCCCCCTGACATTGTGAATGCCCTGCCAGGGTCTCCTGAGCAATGAGAGCCCATAAACTTTAAGATGTTCTGTGGTATTAGATGCATATTTAAGAAAGAAGAAAAAAATACCATAAGGTACAATTATAAAGTTAAATTCTGGGGAAAAACTAAAAAGTTATGGACTTGGACACCACTCACATTTCAAATTATTTTCATTTTCTGTATGTCCAACGGAACTGTAGCATTTCTGGTTGGTACAGTTTGAGAAGAGGGAAAGCTCTCCTCCCTCAGCCTGAATCCCATTTTGAGCGTAAACTGATTTTTCAAGCATAAACCTTTCTGGTGTTTGGGAAGCCAAACTCTCTCATGTGAACGTGACCCGCCTCCCCGAGACGCTTTTGTCTTGCCTCGGAGACCCTTAGGTAGCTTCATGTAAGCCCCCCAGGCAGGAGACCACCATTCCTTCACTGAGGCAGTCTAAGATGACTGAGATCAGATCTGGGGGTGAGGGGTGGACGTCCGCTCAAAAGAGACTAATCCGCATCATTATTTAAAGCTTCACTCTTTCATAACCCCAGGCAGCTGAAAAACAGAGGCCTTGAGACTCAATATGTGAAATAATAACTGTTGTCTTAATAATAATTGTTGTGCTTTGATTAGTAACGCACATACATGTGAATATGACTGACAGGCTGATGATACTGAACATGCGCTTCCTAAACTTTCACAAGTGGCCACGTGAATGCCTGATCTCGCAGCCTGAGGAGTGTCATCCGGGGTGGGCCAGTAACAGTCTGCTGAGACACTTCATACACAGTAATCAGCAACTGGTGAAACCTGACTGCCTGGGTAAGTAAGCCCTGTCATCTGTGGTTGGACCTGTCTCTGAATGTCCACACAGAGATCCGGCTGACTAATAAGCCAGGAATCCAAAGGGGCAGGGCAGGTAGGTAGCAGGTGATGTAAGCTCTCGAGCATGTCAGTGAATGTGTTGCTTATGCCGTGCCAAAACCTCAAAAAATCCCCACAACATTTATACCAGTTAATCTCATCAGATCATTCCTGCTCCTTGAAGAGATCTTGTTGAAATAACTAATAACACCATCTGGCTTGCAGTGGCACCTCGGCTGACTGTGTAAAAGCCAGTCACAGAGAACTTTATTGTCAATTACACCATTTACCTTATCTTACACAGTAGAACGTTGACGATCTGTCCAATCAACCAGATAAGTAAAACTCTGTGGCCTCTCTTTATCCAGTTCCTGACGTCATTTCCAGTTTTCCCTATTAATTTTCTGGTCAAGCCAACTCAACACTTTTGTTTTTCCCTGTTTGGCTCATACCATCTCTTCCTCTTTCCACAGCATTCACAGAAACCTCCATTCACTCAGAACATTCCTGAACAAGCAAGCGTGCGGGGGGAGAGGGGGGATTTGAAAAGAATGTACCTGCAGGTAAGAAGCTGATATCCTGGCAGTCACTTTCACAGTTTTTTTACACATACATTCCTACCTGGACACACACAGACACATAGATCCTTGACACCCCACATGCACTGATACTCACCACCCATCTCTCAGCAAACATCCTCTCCACTCCTCAGCACATCCACAAAGATTTACCATTTCTTTCCCTTCCTGGGAACAGGAGGCTACCCCCCTCCCACCGAATCCTTCACAGTAAAGAAACTCAGAATTACCCCCAGGACTGGAAATAATAGCCCAGTCTGTCAACAGTCTTTCCTTCTTCTAGTGGAGGTGAGCCAGGAACCATCTCAGGTTACTCCTGTCCATTCCAACAGATACCTGCTCTCCCACAAATCCCACAAATTAATTACTCCATCAAATTACAGAGGAAGACTTTCACATAGAGGACAAGGCACAAGTTTCATAACAAAAACTGGAAAATTTGAGGGCTATCCAATTATATCAGTTACAGTAGTTGGCAGGTGCCCCACGGCAGATCGAATTGCTCAAACGTGATCTCAGCATCACTGTTTGCATAGGGTACCCATTTTACCACTCCACTGGGGCAGAACAGGATCTCAAGATGCATCTCTGAGCAGCGTGCTAGAAGTTTTAATATATAATTGTTTAAATGAGAAAGCCTACAACTTCAATTCCCGACACAGATTCTAGGTACTTTGCTTGGCGTTTGGCGTGAACTTGGTCTCCATGCTGCCCGTCACTTTTATCAGCAGACTGACAGCATGTGGTGCCTGTGATTGACAGACAGTAAACAATTTTTTTAGGTGCCTGAAAAGTTCACTAAGACTGTGTGAAAAAGGATGTTTAAGCTTCCAGAAAGGGTGACTTTGGAGAATCAACTGCAGAGCCAAAAAAAATACATGCTTGGGGGGGGCAGCAAGCCAGAGAGAAGACTAAGAACAAAACCAACACTTAGTGCTGGGAAATACTTCCACACCCAGCTAAATGGCTGCCCAGGTCTCTCTCTCTCCACACAACACTCACCCACACCACTAATTGAGTCACCCACTCCCTCCGCTCCCCAGGCACCATCCGGCCAGGGTGGGGATTCTCCCTGCCCAAAAAACATTCATTTGGTCCTTCTGCTATTGGATTCTTGCATTCCTGGGGGAGATGTTCCTTCTTCACTCCTTAATGACACGTCTATACAAAGTGAGCTGTGCTCAAATGCAGATAGGCTGCATCAGGCCGACACACTGATTGCACAGTTGTTTATGGGAATTCGGCTGGTGAGTAAGGTGTAATAAAGGGTTACACCCTCTGCACTCCATCCATTCATCTATCTGCTGATATTTCCTCCTCCGCAGTTTTCCACCCACCTCCTCCTCCAACTGCAGTCCTTGTAATGTCTTGGTCGCTACGCAACCAGCGAACCAGGCTGAAGAGTAACACAAGGCAACTTTCTGCCCCACACATGCCCGTTTTACCTGCTCTTACACACACACACACACACACACACACACACACACACACACACACACGCATACACACATAAGAGAGTAGGCATGTGTGAGTATTACTACATTTCTTGTCAGAATAAGTGAGTCTCTTAATACATGCGTATGCTAAAGTGACATGAAGTGTCCATAAATATCTTTATATAAATATATCAAGTTCAGACAAGCTGTCCACACACACTCAAACAGCATTGTAATATGTTAAGCCAAAATGGGTGTCAACCCCTGAACCCTTCAATAATCAGAAAGCAAGCAAGATTGTTGGTAAAGGGAGCAGGATCAAACCCAGCAATAGGCACAGGGCACATCTTTCACAGGCACACACCCCAAAGACTTATAAATGAACAAAGAACATTAACTGCTCAGGATGCCCTTATCTCCCGTGCTGTCAGTCACAGCTCTAGTTGCCATAGTACTAACAATAATAATCCAAATATATCTAATACATCAGACCATGTTGAAAAATTGGCCTAATTAACCTTAACTCACAGACCAAAAGCACTATGGCATTTTGTTTTTAAAAAATGCTTTTTAAAAAATTAAATATAAATTATTATTCATATGAAAGCAACTTCTTAGCAGGTTGAAAGTTTCAGCTGTTTCGATATTTGGCATTTATGTAGGTAATTTGTGTCACTTTATGAGTGACAAATTACAACAATGACAGCAGTCAAACTGGACACATTAACAAAAAGTGAAAATTTATACTTGATTTAAAAAAGGCTGTTGTAAAACATTTTTGAACATTGTCAGGCCCAAGTACGGGAGTTCTGTCTTACCTTGGCAGGATTCTCTGATGGCTTCGTACCCAGGCAAACACTGGCACTGCCCCACGGGAACCACCCACTCCCCATCAGCCGTGCAGTAGATGCGTGGGGGGTCCTGGCTGGCAGCATTCTCCACACACACCCCAGCCACTTGGGTCAGGCTCTCCCCTCCAGCTACTGTATCAGGGAATGTGGCCAAGCTCTTCACCGTACCCCTGCAGGTTTTGTAGTAGACCCTGACAGATAGGAGTGCCACACAGGCACCCAGGTCTTGGAAGGCCAGGTAGAAGCCCTTGTGTGACAGTGGCCCGACTCCTCTTGTTTCTATGTTCACCCGCAGCTCTCCTCGGCTGGTGATCTCATCAGGTGCTACAGTTGCCACCTTCCGAAACTGGCTCTTCCGGAAACTGGTGCCCACATCAGCGTCAGCCTCGGCCATATACATGTTGAAGGTCTCTTTGCAGGAAAGCGAGGTACTGCCAAAGGAGTTGCAGCCTCGTACAATGAAGTGCAGCTCCACGAAGACACGGGTTGCAGCTGGCTGACGCTGAATGAAGGTGGTGCGCAGCCAGTTGTCCTGCTCACCCTCCACCACGTTGCACACAGAGTAGGTATAGAACATGGACCCATTGACCACCGTCTGGGCAACCTCCCACTGCAGAGAGAAACACAAAGTAGGCCTGGGTGAATGTTACGAGAGATGGACTGAGATGGTCTGATAGTCAGACAGTGATCATTGGAGAAAAGCAAAGAAGGCAAAGAGAATTCAACCCACTGTTGATGCAAAGCCATCACATCCTGCAGATACAGGTCTAGGGACTGCCATAGAAAATAGCCCAAAACTGCTACTGCTGCACTAATGTCTGAAAACGTGGTACAGGAACTTAGTGTGGGAGAACCTTGGGGGGCCCTGTGGAGGGCTCGACGTGTGGGGGCTTTGCTGCAAGGCGGCACCCAGAATGGATGGGTAAACACCCAGCACGTAGCATGCTAGAGCCACTGTAAAACCCGGGGAAGATTAAACCATTACGCCAGTTAAACAGCTTTTATGTGCTCATTAAACTGATGGCTGTAAAGTTGGACACAGTAAAGCCTGCATTACCGAAAAACATGCTGACATGCAAAGTCTTTCCGACTGTAAAACAACTAATTAAACAGTAAAATCTACAATCTTCTACAGCAATTTATTTAATATTTTCAAAGTGACAATACCTGGCTTTCCTACAGTACTTCCACTACTAGACAGAACACCGGGTAAAAACCGGGAATATAACCAGAAAAAAACACAGTCCCCATATTACAACAATTTGCAATACAGCATTTTTTGTATTTGATCAGTTTTCATTGTAAATGTTAAAAATGAACAGCGAAATACTCCACACACTCAGTTTTTCCTGAAGCTCTCTGTGCGCAGTTTAGCAGCAGCGTGACGGAACTCAAACGAAATGGCACCGCACAATGACACAGCAGAAGGGCTGTGAGAGCCATGAGGAGTATTTTGAAGACATGGAGCAGCACTTACTAGATTAACAAAGAGGAAAGTCGTTGAAGAAACAGAAAGTGCTTTATAAGTATGTAAACGGACCCGTAAGGACTGTAACTGAAAGACCAACATACATGTTTAGCATTTTTTTGAAAAGCCGAGAGTGCTCTCCTCTCGGTCTCTTCAACACAAGCACCTCCTGGCTGCCCTCGCACCATCGACACACAGGCACTACTCTTCTCCTCAGTCTCTCTAAGCACTTAAGCAAATGTTCTCAGATGTGGCCAGTATTGACAGCAAGGAGGGGCTTCGGGTGGGGTGACAAAAATCCTCAACTTTGATCTGAGGGAGAAACAGGCCGTCAGGATTACGCGGGGATTACAAAGCAGAGAAGGCTGGACTCACAAGTGCTCTTATCTCCACACTGACATCCACCAAACAATTAATGTGGAATTTCATTAAGAACGTTCTCGCAAACAATCAGAATCACCATTAACAGCCCAGTCAGCAGGGTTCACAGGACCACTCTCACAGGGGAAAGTGTTTCTAAAGATTTCTAAATGTTTGTCAAGCCTTAATTCTCTCTCTCTTTTTCAGTAATCCAGATGTAAATCCACTAAAACTGAAATCTCACAGAAACTCACATGTCAGTCTTCCTCTGTGCTCCTGCTCAGGTAGAGAATCTCTACGGGACATGTCTTGGCATATACCACGCCCCAGCCCAGACTCCAGCTCAGTGTGTCGAAGACTCAATCAGCCTTATCCAGCATCTTATAGCTACTCCCCTCCCCTCGGTTCCAGTGGAAAGTTAGTTAAGTTCTTAACGCATAGCAGCACAACTCCCCAATAAAAAAACAACTCAAATCAAGTTCCTTGAAATATTAAACTGCTTGGAACAAGCTGCTCTAACTACATGATTAAAAGATCATAGTGCACAAGATTACATGCAAAAGTATTCAGCTAAGCAAATTACACAATATATTCAATTCAGCAAATACAAACAATTGCAAATG
Organism: Arapaima gigas; assembly: GCA_900497675.1. Lineage (NCBI taxonomy): Eukaryota > Metazoa > Chordata > Actinopteri > Osteoglossiformes > Osteoglossidae > Arapaima > Arapaima gigas. Next base: position 58,990 of record UFQX01000307.1, read on the forward strand.
AAGCCCCGCGTGTGCGGTGAGTCTACCACTCAATGCCAGACACACGCTTAACAGGTTAACCAGTTTTCCCACAACACAAGACATGGAGAGGAGAAGTTGCACAAAAGGCAGAAAGTGTAGTTTCTTCATCCAGGAAATTGCAAATTCCCAAATCCAGTCTAACCTTTAAAAGCAGGAAGGACATGCAAGGCCTGTACTCACCCCCAGCTCATTGGGAGACGTCAGCCAGCCCAGGTCTGCTCCCAGCGCCTTCATGTCCAGCAGAACCTCTGAGGAGGGAAACCCCTATTATGGCACGTTTACAAATGGACATAACATGCATCTATAAAACCCCTAAAAAATTAAACTCAAAACAAGCTTCACAGGTTTGCTAAAACAGGTACTATATACCCCAGTGACTTTCACAGGACAGTCACCTACTAACTTCAAACATGACTGAATAATGCTGAAAAGGTGAAAGGCTCTCGGTGGACGGAATAAAGCCCACTCTCACTCCTGTCAGAAGGCCACACTGGGATCATCTCTCACATCTGATCATTTTAACACCGACACTTCTGTGTGGGTCAGACATGCAACATATTTTCCTAAGATTTCATAAAAAGCTGTAACCTTTATTTAGCGGCTGCCTTTGTACAAGGTGTCTTACAGTGTGAGATATCAGCTTTTACAATTACATATATAATTATCCAGACAGGTATTCTTACTATGTTAATTCAAGGTAAAAAGCTTGATTAAGGCTAATGCAGGGAATGACATTCTGACAGATTATAAGCCAACAATCCTGATCCATACTGAAACTGCTGCTTAAAGCTGTTATTTAAAAGTGAATTGTTATATTTTAACATGCAGGCAAAATTGCTGATATTACTTGATTTGAATGTCTTGTGAAATTAAAAATTGTGCAACGTTGTGAAAGCAGGTAAAGTCAGAAAGGTCTTTGTTCTTGGAGATAAGAGAAGTCTGGCACTAAAATGCCCAGGACCAGGAAAACAAGTCAAATAAACTGGGTTATGGTTTCTCTTAAATGCTTTGAAAAACTAAAGCAACAAGATCTCAAAGACATGGTCCATAGAACTTGTACAGCAAAAAGTTGCAAGTGGCCTTTTTTAAAAAAAAAAAAAAGTCCCGATTTAAAAAAACTGCAGAAGATGTGGTGACATTTCTAAGCCTGTAAGCCAAATGTGTTAAAGGGACATTAACGTTGGATCAAACACAGTGGCAGGAGGAATGAGTGTCAACATGAAGGTCAGATCAGGCAAAGTGACTGTAAGGTCGTTTATCCGCTGTGCACTGAGCAAATAGCAAATATAGAGGAAGCAGAGTACAGGCATGGTAAACTGATACAGGAGGGCGAGGGGTCGCCTCTTCTCACCGCGATGAGCAACAGAGACTTTTTAACATTTATATCGTGTTTGTTCTCTTCGGGCCTGTTTGAGAGGTTCATATCGTAAGAAATAAAGTGACCCCGTCAAAGCCAGTAACAGCACAGTAACACCCCGCGGGTGACGGGGGGGCTGTAGGGTCCCATACAGACTCGCATCCAGTGTGGCACCTCTTCTGGTCACATCGATTCATCTCATATCACCACACGCTGTTACAAAACTTGGGAAGCTGCGAAATAAAAGTGGCCACGAAGCCTGTTTCTTACCCATACAAAGTGGGAAAAGTGGAGAAACTCGGCGCCGCTTCTACATTCATGTGACAAAGTCGCTGTGAACCTTTACAAGGCAGCAAAATATCTACATAACTAACCGCAAACACAATTCAGCTGGTGCGAAAATGGTCTAAAAATGATTGGAAAAGTAGAAGAGGGGCCACAGGAAAACAGCAGAAATCGGCAGCACTCGACGCACCTCGCGGGGAAGCAGAGTCACCTACGTGTTTTAAATAGTTTCCCAAGTAAAGCCCGGACTTACCTTGTTTATTCTGAAGGCTTATAAATATATGGTTGATAAAAACAAATAGAAATAAATAGCGTTTATTCCAACGCGAGGCCATTTGTGTGGTCTGTAGCTGTGAGCTGGACAAGCAACGACAGTCCCAGGCGAAGCCGCGCTCGACTCCTCAGGTCCCCGCTACGCGGCTCTCATTCACCCCGTCAGTCTCATTCAGGGACCAGCGCCGCTCGCGCCCCGCCCCCTGGAATGCGAACCAACACCATACATGGCAAAGTGGGCGGGGACGCCCCACCTGTAGCCAGGCAGACGCTGTCCTCGTTGTACCTTCCATTGTCGCCGTTTGTCCTGAAATGTCACCTCCGTCTCGCCCTCCTATGTCGACAGACTGACTAACCTGGCGCACGCTGCGGCAAATCTGCCGCACTTCTTGCACACAGTTGCGCACAAGGCCCAGTGGTCCCTGTGCTGTAGCGTTCAAAAGTTTCTGTGTTTTAGTGTCTTAGCAAAAATCAAAACTTAGAAATCGACTACAGTGCTAGGAACGTAAGGGAGCGCAAAATGAAGGTTCGCGGGTCCGAGGTGCACTGAACGGCGGGTAGTAGTTAAGAGAAAGACCAAAAATTGAAATAATGATTCAAAAAAGGAAAATAAAATACAGAAAAATTAAAGGTAAAGATAGAGGCTAATAGATAGAAGTAATCTGTATATGTGAGAAAGTGCAGTAGTATAGATATAAATAAATAAATGATGCCTGGATAAAAAATGGACAAGTACACAAACGTGCACACCCGCACATATACATGGGTATACACGCATACACGAGCGTAACAAAGTTAAACATTTTTATTTTTTAAATTTTAAAAAGATGACCCACATGCTAGAGATTTAAAGAATATCTGCCAAGCATCATTTATCCCCTGCATCTAATATCCGTACATCCACACCGCTGGATGGATTCGATTGTTCATTATCCCATATTGTTATAATGCTCTGCGACATATCTGTGCTCTGTGATATATATATATATATCACAGAGCAATGTATGTATATATATGAATACACACACATTCATACATACACACACACATATACACATATATATATATTTACACACACATACATACACATCAATCCCCAGTATATGTACTTCTTAGTTATGTCCTTCTTGTTTTTAATAAAAATGTGGTTCTGAACCCCCATATAACATTGTTTAGCCTAAGCACAACCCCTTCCATTAAAATTAAAAATATAAAAAATATCTAAACCTATAGTAAGAAAACTCATATAAGTTCGGGAACTCGTCATAACCTTCCCGCTGCCAGGGGTCTTTTCTAAATGTCCCTTTCTGTATAAGGAGAAGAGCAGGAGACAGAGAGACATAATGGTTTGCTAGTTATACTGGAATTTTACAGTGATATTTGGGGGAATTGGTGTTGTTTTTTTGTTTGGGGGGGGGTTGAAATGGATTACAGTTTTGCTAATTTAAAATAATGGGAAAAATGCTCCCTATTTACATTTTCAAAGTTTAAATATGCTTTTCAAGAATGCATTAGGAATGTAAAGAGGTAGTTGTGTGTGTGTGTGTGTGTGTGTGTGTGTGTGTGTGTGTGTGTGTGTGTGATCTTTAATGTGTGTTACAGGCAGTTAGCCACCAGTCCTTCCCACGGGTAGGCGGGATGGGGTCAAGTAGGGGGGCCACTGCTGTGAATGTGTGACTGCTAATGAGAGCAGTTTGAAAAGGGTGTCCAGACTCTGGGTATAAATTTATGAATAGAAAAAAACTAAGAGCACTGCTTAGCAACCACAGCCTGGAGGAATTCTAAAGTCAAGCTCCTTTTGTGCTGTGTCTCTCTCTTCAGTCACCAAGCCTCTCAAGTGGACGGCCAGACACACTAAGTCATCCCCACAATGCTGTGTGGACAAGCTGGGAAGGAAAGCGTCCCCCCCATATACCGTTACTAATGCAGCATATGAATATTTGACAGAAGACAGAGCAGTTTCCAGTGTTTGTCACTCCCCATATTGAAACACACACAAATACACACATACACTTCCTTGCAAGCCTTTCTGTTGATTCTATTTGCAAAGCTCTGAAAAACCAGAATACAAAAGTGTCAACAGCAGTATACTGAAATAATTGGAATGATTTTCCTAATTATTGAAGTGTTTACTGTAGGCACCTCTCACTGCGAACAGAAGAGTTGTGGACATGGTGCAGGAACACCTACGTAAGGAGATGATTGTGTGTCACCTTATATGCAGGAGATTCAAAGCTACTACAGGTGGTTCCACTCCTTCATACTGCTGCAGTACCTGCTGTACTTACAGTCAGTTACTGCAGCAAAATGTTTTACATAATAGTGTAAATATTAAAAATAAGAACAACGCTGCATAAAATAGAATCTGTGCAGACTTTGGTGCCTGTGCTCCTTGACTTGGTTCCTACAGCTCTTCATCTGTCAAACCCTTCACCCATTTGTGTTAAACATCTTGTCCTGGTCAGGGTGGTTCAGAGCCAGTACATGACTAACTGGGCTCCAGCTTATGAAACATCCCTCTTTTAACTCACTTGCCAACAGCCTGAAGGAAACCATCTCCAAGCATCTTTCCTGCTTGTTTTTGATATTTGCTGAACCCGCACACAAAATGTTTGTTTTGCAGGCTGACAAACTTCTGCATGAGCCACCTCACCTTCTACTGTGTGTCACTGATGCCACCTCAGGCAGGGACCCCCAACAACTACAGTTACTGGCAGCTGCATGGTACTCAGAGCAGGTCCATGGGGGATCTGTGTGTTTTGTTGACTATCACTGTCACACATACTTTATGGGTGCGTGCACACACACAGATGACTCATAAAATCACTTGCTTTCATTTATATAATGAGAGTGGCCGTGGGTGGTTTTTTTTAATTGTCTTTTTGATTAGTAATATGTATAGTCACTAGGAAAAATTCCAGTGAACTTGTTATAAATAAATGTATTAAAATAATTTAGAAATGATTTAAGAAAATATAAAACTATTTATGTAAAAAAAAGCATGCAGCTGAACAATTAAATGAATAATTACCTTGCCTGGAAAAAAAAAAGAAAATATATGGCAGTTCATATTCTTATAATGCTTTAGAAAAGCTATAAAATCCTTTTGTGCATTAATTATTTAATACTGATAATTGCAGCTTTGTGAGGAAGTTTAAAAATGCTGTTTGTGGAATGACAACTACAGCACATTGCTGTTATCATCATAAAAGTTCAATAAAAAAATATGTTACATAAATGACCTTTAGATGGTTCTACAGTACATGCACAGAAAGCACATGGTCTGTTTCGGTCACACGTCATGTGTTTGCCATTGGCAAAAAGAAGGAAGCGATAACCTGTGAAGTTTTAAAAGGCATGAAAACATGCAATTAGAGGAATGGCAATATGTAAATAATGAATTAAAGCACTTGCTGTTTGAAAAGATTCATCTCCTGTCAACACCAGTTCATTACATATCAAACAGAGTTATGTTGCACTGGGCTGTCTGATGCTGCACAGCAAGTATGAAACAAAAAAAAATCACCTGCATGTATACACATGTCCAGCATCTGAGGAGAACAGCACTGTGATTGTGAAGAATAGGACAAATCGCCAGTGCCTGTGAATGTGGTGCAGCCCAGCTTTTACCACAGCATCTTCACCGGAAGGTAGATGGTTCAAAACACCTTCAGAATGAATGATGGGAAAATGGGTCTCAACCTGGGGTTCCAGGATGCACAGCAGTTACATATTCCACCTCCTCAAAAGGACCCAGCTCCTTCTGACATACCTTTGAATAATGTACTTACCCTGAACTGATGCAGTAAAAACTACCTATCTGTATAAATGGACAAATAATTTCTAAGTTTCTCTGGAGAAAATAATCACTGAAATGAATGCAAAAGCTGCAGTGAGAGTGAATTTAACCCATATTGTGTGGTTCTGAAAGTCTTTTAAGAGGTTATATACAATTACATGAGGTTGAACAGAAATAACAAATCTATGTCATGAATTAAATTATAAAGAATGCCAGAAAAATGATCCTAACTAACCAACATTTGGATATGGTGGGGTAGCATGTGATCTGCTTAGTTTAGTTCCCAGTGTGTTTTACTGCCATGTCAAAAAGACAGGGTGCAAACACTTAACTGAGAGGAAAATTTTGCATGAATACAACATGCAACGTATGCCAGGCTATCAAAATAGCAGCTTCCATTCATGTGTGCGCGCGTGCATTTATGTACTCAGTTTTCACAAGGGGTATTTGGATTTCCCTCCGCAGAGCTAGGGAGAAAGGAAAGGAAGGAAGCCAAGCCCCCCCCCCCCACCCAGGGGCAACTGGACGAGGAGGGGTCGCAGGACACAATGGGTCTCTGTGTCCGCTCCGGTCCTCCTGCTCTGGATATAGGGTTACAGCAATGGCAGCTGGGTTGACAGGGGTCCATTCACACAAACAGGAAGGGCTGTCATGTTTACTGTTTACACTTCACAATGAGGGGTCGGGCTGTGGGGCAGAGTGACAGCGGGTAGAGTAAGGGGATGCTGTGGAATATTCGCATCACTTGGTCATGTTTGCTGACACTTAAGTCATTGAAATTACAAAATGAAGGAGACCCAAGGAAAGAAAGGCGGATGGGTTTTATAGCCCCCCCATGAATGGAGAGCCGTGTCCCCACAACTCCGTGCCACTATTGCACGTGTGTGTTTATGCAAATCTAATCTATTTCAATCCAAAATCACTTCAATCACGACATATTTTCATCCAAAATCAGCAAAATAACTTAAAGACTTACAGCTGGATAATTGTTGAGTTATAGCAGGGTTTAGCAGATATTTCAATGGGAAAAAAATCTAAAGTTTTTGGGATTTCCCTCTGGGGATTTTGGTCACAGGTTTTTTCCCTAGCTGCCTCAACATTCTAAACATTAAATAAAAAAACAGTACAATATTTCAGAAAATAACCGAAAACAGACTCATATGAACACAGAATGGAACTCCAGTAAACAATCCTAGGGTTGAAGGTGCAAGTGAGCAGAAAACACAGGAGAAGAAAAGAAAAGTGTTTGTTTGCAAACCTATTTTTATATATTGGGCATAAGTACATATGGACCTCTGGTTATGCAGAGCGGATATTAAGTGAACAAACGGACTGTGCACATGCGAACACTAGATCTGCGTGTCTGTTTCAGTTCAGTATCCTAGGAACCAGCTCCTCACCCCCCCCTTCCCACCTAAGCATCACCTTCCACTGAATAGAGCTCTGTTCATTCAGCCCTTTATCTCAACATTCCAAAGCCCTGACACGGAACAGGCATAAATACCTTCTGCTTTCTGCAAACACTGGAAGGAATCACGCAACGGAAGCCCAGCAACAGAGATCTTTTCTTTAGGACAAAATAAGCGAACTCTGTAGGTGCTGTGCCCATCAGAAGCCAGGTGAACAGTGTCACGGGGCCTGTGGACAGCTAACGCAGAGCTTGGTATTGGGCCTTCATCTGTATCGGATGCTGGTGATGATTGGACACACAGATGAGCAGATAAGGAAATCCGGGGTCAGGGTGGGATGGGGGGGGGGTTGCACTGCTTGTTGGAGGCTTGACGGAAGGCTGGATCCTTGTCTGTTTCCCATGACCCTCCCTGTATTCACTGAGGCCAGTCACGCGTTTTATCAGATGAGCGCTGCACTGGAGGGTGTGTGCGCATGTGTGTGTGTGTGTGTGTGTGTGTGCATAACCAGGGGATGGGTATACAAGAACAGGAAGGGCCTTTTTATGGCTTTTTTTTGGTTTCCGCCTCTGAACAGCTGTGTCATTGCATCAGGATCAGGTGTTTCTGAGGCCTGTGGTGCAGTGAGCACGTGACATAAACTGGGCACAGATGGCTGTGGCAGGACATGCTGGGGGTCCCCACCTGCAGCACATGCCAGCACAAGCCAAGTAAAGCGCAAAGTGTAGGGAGGACAACAGGTGGCATAGGTGCTGGTGTAATGCTCATCTCCTTTATTTCTATGTACTCAATTGTTGGTGCAGGCATGGGTGGATAGGGGTGTGAGTTTAACCACTGCCTGTGTGAAGACAACAATAGGTGTTTGGTGTATCCAGGGAGAAAAGACACTCGCAAAGGTCCCTCAGAGACAGTGGAAAGTCCCCGGACTGGGTGTGGATCCTGGCAGGCAGGAGTCCTGCTGGAACAGGCTTGGGGACAACAGGTCATCTGAAAACTGGTGAGTCAATAGGAGATCAAGATAGAGGAAAATATGGCTGGTGGGACGAGGGGGTATGGAAGTTATCTAAAGACAGGTGATCGATCTTGCATGTAAAGAAACAGTGTGGATGCATGCACGCACGCACACACACACACACACACACACACACACACACACACACCAGCACGTTTTCACTGCCTGTATGTAGAAAGGACACAAACGGCTCAGAATGTCAGCCTGCACATTCACTGTAGAACACAAGTGTAAGTTTGTTTCAGATTCAATTCTTTTTATGTTGTTTCTTACATTAGATTGCATTGCCTGCTAATTTCCATCTTTATTTCTAAAGGAGAGTTAGCAGTCAGTAGCAGCAGGAATTTGCCACCTCATGCACATAATAATAGGTCAAAAAGCTGTGGTATGCACACCTCCACATGTGTATAAACTGTCGACACCCAGCAGGTGCCATCTTTCCTAACTTTCTGATTGAGACTTGGCAGCCGGGGGTATGGCCTGTCACCCCCCTGCTGGTCCATCTCACGCTACACTGATTTGCCTTGAAAACCACCTCTGGATCGGGATGCAACTGGCAGGACGCCGATGCAGTAGAAGGCTGGAGCAACATGACAGATGTGGCCCTCTTGAACGCACATTGATGGGTTTGCGTCCTTCTCCCTGTCGGGTGTCCCTCAGCTGTGAATTACAGCCCCATCATCTCCCCATCAAGGGAAGCCATTGAGAGAGGCGTGAAAATGGACACAGCTTGGGAATAAAAGCCACCCCCCCAGCTCCCCCCTAGTGAATGTCGCTCCCTCTGTTTGCCCATGCTCCCCTGCTGGGCAAAGAAGGGGGGCTTCAAAGAAGCCTGGGGATGAAAGGAACACAACAGCCCCAAAAGAGTGTGGCAGGGGGGCTCAGGGTCCAAGAGGAAACACTGGAGGAAAAGACAAAGAGTGATGGACTGAGTGGATCCAACCCTCTGAGGAGTCTGACCCCAGGGTGAGCCCCAATTCCACACCACAGTCCCCAAACTGCTTCTGTGTGCCCTTTTGGGCCCCAGTTCACACCCAGCAGGTGAGACTTGGGCTGGACTTAGACAGCAGGGGATAGAGGAGAAACTACCTGCTGATTTTACTGCTTTGGACGAATCACTGACTGCAGTCTGGATCCGGCTTACAACCAACTATACTTACGACAGATCGTCGTAAAGCCAATGGTATCATCCCACACACAGCACTGCTGGGAAGCTGCAATAAGCAGAAGCACAAGCCAAGAAAGTCTAAGCAACTTTCAATAAATAATCCAAAATCACCCTAAATTTCTTAAAATATGGCTTCTCAGAAAAAAGAGAGTTTGCTGTTGAAGGCAAAAAGAAGAGAGCAGCTACTGAGTTGAAGATAAAGATGAAAAAAATAAACCAAAGTAAAGGAAGCAAACCGGTATCGGTGCTGTCACAGGAGTTAGGATTACCACACTCATATCATGATTACTCACTCAGTATCAACCATCTTAGAAGATAAAGGATGAATACAAGAAGCTGTAAAAGGATCCGCATCAATGAAATCAACGATTTTGATAAAGCAGAGAGAAGGTCCAGTACATGAAATAGAGAAGCTCTTGGTGATGTGAACCAAAGACCAAATGCAGTAAGGTGTGCTGTTAAGCCTGCTCACAATCCAGGCTGAGGTTAGAAGCCTTTTTGACACAATACACTCTGTATATAGTGAAATCTGACGTACAACCTGGTCGCCCGAAAGGAACCCATAAGTCGGAGCCTGACTGTATTATTCATCAGCTCTTAACAGCTAAATGCAGAGAAGCAGCATATCATAGGGCAGCAGGTGCTGTAGTGGTTTGAGTGACCGCCATTGGCCCTGGAGACTGCAAGTTTGAATCACATTCCCTCATCCAGTACCCTTGAGCAACATATTCAACCTAAAATGCTCCAATAAAATAGTCTGGCAAATAAATAGCTGAACAGTGTTTCTATGGAAGATGTATTAGCTAAATGAATAAGTGCAAATATAATTAATATTCAGTAAAGATTATCACTGCTAAAACTGCACCCTGTTAACTTTTTTTCTCATTGCAAACTGATCAAAAAGTTATGTAGTGCTGAATCATTCTGTGATAAATGTATATTTAAGTAGGTGATGCCAGAGAAAATTATGACAGCCAAAGAATTTGGAAAGTATTTCATTTCCATCCTGTAAATGAGCAGAAGAAAAGGGGCTTGACCTGCATTCTTTAGCTAGTTCCTAAATTACCAGGCTGACACAGAAGGCAGCTGAACTTGTGGTTTGGTTTTACCGCCTAAGGACAGAGGTAACATGTCATTACATTTGCTAGGGGTGAGTGTTTGCTCTGCATCCTTCCAAAAATGGCGATACAATGCAGCACAGATAGCATAAAAGAATTTTCTAAAAGCATGTCTCTGCCAGGAGCCAAACTGGGACAGGTTTCATAATAAAGTCAGGGCATATAAATCAATACCCACACTTTTAAGATAGCTGTCTTCATGCCAACACACCTGGACATTAATTCAGCTGTGACATTACTGAATATAAAAGCAGCAAGGTAAGTAACCCTCAAGTGTGAATAGAAGTAGACCGCATGTCAGTATCATTTGGATCAGTTGGATGATACACAGAGCTGGACATGGCAAAGTAATTAACTAAATATCACTGTACTCTTTGCTGTCCTCCAAGAAACTGCCTTTTACTGAAATGTCGAGGCGCATAGAATGCAAGTCAGTGGCAAAATCACTAGGTCTTTCATTTGAAGCACCTGGATGTCCAAAGTCCTACAGCACCATGGGAGAAAAAAAAACCAAAAGGACAGATGGAAAGAACAGTAAAGTGACACTAGTCCCAATTCTAAATGGAAATTCTATCCTTGAAGAGAGCATGGAGATACAAAGCTCTGCAGAATTCTGGACCACTGTCTAGTAATCATGTCATGGAGGGCAAATATCTGGGCGTGAATCCATGATGGGAGGCTGCAGGCTGTTGAGGGGTCAGAGGAGTAGAAATAATCTGACTCACCAAACCCCCCATACATGGTTTCTCTGACAGAAATCGCTCTGCAAAAGGACTCCTCAGAAGGCTGGAATCTTCTACAAAGCTTTGTTACATTTCTGTAGGTTGTTTGGGAGGTGCTGACCTGACAGATATCTTACACACCCATGCACTATACTAAAATAATTCATTCCAGACTCGCCTCCCACCCAATTTGTGTTTCCGCCTCCTCCACCTCCTCCTCCTGCTCTTGTCTTGCTTCACCTTCTTCAAATTACACCCCCTCCTGCCGAAACATCACTCCATCCTGACAGACAGCTTACCTCATCCGAGAAGCATCCCTTTATTATTTCTTTCACTCACCCTTGAATTATTTTTCCGTTTCTTATTAACTCACAGTTAGCTCACCTCCCTGGCAGTTGAAGCGAAAGGCACAGCTAGCAACACGTTCTTCACAGTTGCATTTGTTTCTGTTTTTCTTTGGTTAATCAGCGAATAATCTAGAGTTTCTGGGACTCGTCCTTCATCCGGTTCCTGTAGGACACGAAGGCTAGCACATTGCAACCAAAAACAAAATTACCTCAGACATCAGTTGTTCATGCTTTCCCACCACTGCAAAGCTTCCTGGAATATTAACCCACCCAAGCACCTGCAAAGTAAGAATACCCTCATCCTCTTTCACTCTCTCTCTGTCTCTCTGTCTCTCTCTCTCTCTCTCTCTGTCTCTCACACACACACTCAAAGACGGACAGTTAAACACAACCTAGAGACTGGCCCTCACCCAAGGCTTATAGAAGCAAAGCACACACACATTTACAGTGTATAAGCACACACTGCACCCTCTACCAGAAAGGAGTTTTCACATGCATACTTTTATGCAGCAAAATCCTACCATCTACAGAATAAACAACATAAATCTTCACAAAGTCATGCACTAATATTACACCAGCTGACAATGTAAACTAAGGATCTCTACACACATCCAAAAACCCAAAACCCCATCAGATGTTTACACTATCACACTCACACACAGTCATTTCTGTTTCCCAGACAAACTGTTAAGGAGTAGATTTATTATAGCATGAAGGAACAGGATCTACAATATACCCCGGAAGCAATGGCAGAAAGAAAAGCCCTAGGCCAGTCGCGGCACCAAAGCTGGCAGGAGCCTCACTACTGTCATTCTACACTTCTTAAAAGTAGAAAAGCTTCACATGTGCAGACAGAAGCCAGGGCTCAAACACACAGAGTTCTTGTGTTTCGTTGCAGCGTCCATGTGCCCTGAGAGAGGAAGATGAGAACAGTGATGTAATGCATGGGACGCGAGACGCTAGTGAGGACCTCCGACAGCTGCTCTTCATGCCAAAACACAGTGATAAAAAGGAAACCTTCCAGCTGCTTCCTAGCAGGATCACCTGAACAGTCTCAGTGAACAGGCTTCCTTTGAAATCAGATTTGCAGGCCAATTTCCTTTAGCGTTTCTCATGTATTACACTACACACCAACAGAGACAGTCAAACTGTGAGTCACACAAAGGGACACGATCATGTGATTGCAGAACTGCAGTTCTAAAAAATAATTTTTTGCAAATAGTGTAGGACATACAGAGAGACTATAAGTGGTTCTACCCAATATAGCCGTCATCTACACGAAGTCTGACTATATGTAATGTCTGGGACTGCTGCTTTCATAAATAATCTTGGTCTCCCGCTTCTGGTTAACCTCTGCTTTCTCCCTATGTGTCTCTGGGAGGAAGAGGTCTAACAACCAGCCACCCACCACAGCCATTCTGTTCTAACCCCAGTTCCGCAGTCCAGCTGGTTCCATGTGAGCAGGAGCTCTGAAGAAATGTTATTTTTAATGTCTCTTTCCTCCCTGCATTAGGCCTCTTTCTGTGGCTGTGTTTGAGTCAGTCACCTGAGGGACGTAAACATATAGGGCAGTCGGTGGCACAGTAGCTGAGACTGTTGAATTTGGAATTGAATAGTTTAAAACCCTCCTTGTATTGTATTCCCTTTGACCAAGGCACTGAGCCAAAGTATGAATGAGTAAACATCCAAGCATCATCAGCTGCATTGAACAAACGTGTCAAAAATTTGAATAAATGTGAATGTGAATAGTGACCTCCCTCTCTTCTGTGCCGCTGCCCGCTACACTCCCACCGGCAAGGAAATATGGTCCTGTGCATCCTGCCAAAGCAATCATAACATCAGTCAAACATTTACAGAGTAGGAATGTGCTGGAAATAAAATGCAAAAATCAATGGGCCGCTTCGGGACCTCTGGACCTCAGCGGAGGCGTTGGCATGTGCTGGATGGTGACACGGTGCTATGACCCTCTGGCTTAGTGACACAGAAGGACCCAGCTGGCCAAAGCATCTGGCTCCTTTCTGGTTAGCTGATAACAGCAAACACCGAGGACAGCGGAGCCACCCCAATGCGTCCTCCACACAAAGGGGAAAGGCGGTTGACTCACTTCTCACACATGTAAAGTTTCTCATGAAAATATGAGTTACTCCTATAAACACTGAGGTTACCTTGGTTACATGACTTCAGGAAAAGGAGGCCCAGTAGTCATCTGGAAGTGGCACATTGTGCTGAAATTCCCCTTTAATAGTTTCATCTCACCAACACTGTTACAGCAACACTAGTTTGCCAGGTGACCAACATGCTCCCACAGATAAACCATCCTCACATTGAGGTATCTCCACATCTAGCCAAAGTGCAGACTGACCTTCCTGTTGTTTTAATCCCGCATGTTTTTTAACCCTGCAGGTTATCTATATTTCTGAGAAGGACACATGTTGCACCTGGACTTTGGAGCTTCTCAAACAAGCCACATGGCTGCAGGTAAACTGGGAGAAACAGTTCATGGTGAGTCTAGCCAAAGGGAGAGGCTACCGCGTGTCACATTTTTTCCCCCTTGTATTTAATTTGGTGCTCGGTAAATATGCGCTGCCACCAGTGTGCCTGGTGGACAGAAAATTACAGAGGAGCACAGAGGGACTGAAGAGGAAGAAGAGAGGGCGAGTGAGCGAGGAGCAGAAGCGACTGATGACTGTCTAAATGTCTGCAGCCCACATTCCTCCAGCTCCTGTGGTCACAGACATAATAAATGAGCGTTAGGGAAAAAAATAATAGTGTATGTTGCCATACTGGCCTTTCGCTGTGACGTTGCTGTGTGTGTACCTCACACATGGTAATATTAACACGTATATTCCAGCAGACACACTGTCATCCAAGCTGTTGAGTGGAGCCCGTCAACCCCAAGGTTTCCGTAGGGACCTGAACTTGACAGACCAGGGCCTATTAGCCCCCGACACTGCCAGGAGGAGAAAATAAACACGATGCAGTTCTGCTACAGCTGAGTATGGCAAAAGCAGGTGATATAGGTTCAGAAACTGGAAGTGGGTGAGAGTTTATAGATTCAGATAGGAGGTTATCAGATGTTGAACCTGGAATTGTTGCAATAAACATCATTCAGCTGGTGCCGCTTTTCATCGGAGTGCCGAGCAGTCAAAAAATGAGTAATGCGGTGCATTTGTACATTTTGAGGGTTAAACTACACAATGACACATCGAAGGTTTTGTAGTTAATAAGATCCTAGTCTTTTTCTGGACTTTTCCCTGGACATGTTATATTGGTATTGAAAGCAAATGAAACACTGAAGAAGAAAGACATTTCTAAGTGAATGCATGGATGATTTTAGCTGAGATGGATGTTTTCAGTGCTTCTCTGCCTTTTCCTGATGAGGCCTGTAATCAGGGGTCTTTCCATTACGAGCATAAGAGGAAAGTGTACACAGCCTCTACTGACATATACAACACACACAGCCACACACAAGCGTCACCACCCACCACTGACCCCCAGGATTTGCGCTGTGTGGTCCTTGTTGCTGCTGCTGCAATAACAAAAGCAGGTTTATACATTTATACAGCACAATGTGCAGCACACACTGACAAAGGTTGCCTACCCACGCAATACACACACATCCACACACATCTTGCATGTCACCGTCCATCCATCCCGGTCGACTGATCTCTTGCTGGGCGTGGAGTGCCAATTAACATTCCGGCTCCTGCCTTGTCACGGCGTCATAAATCTCCTCCGCTTCTCCTGTTTCCCAGTGTGTTTCTCTTCCTTCCCCGCTGTGACCAAAGGAAACAGGAGAGAAGCGATTCAGCAGTGGGGTTCCTCTTTGGAAGACCCTGGTTCAAAATTTGCCCACCTTTCTCAGTATCATTCCAGGATCCTATATTCCTTTGTTACCCACTATTCCAGTGCTCTAAACCTCCACCCAAAAGTGAGTGCAGCATGAAATAATGTTTCTGTACGTTGTAACTGCTGTAAATGTGTATTCTAGTAGTGTGTCCAGAGACCCTGCAGACACCTGTAAACATCCACCCCTAACTCTAAAGTGACAAGTCCATTTTCAATGATCACGTGTCTGAGAGTCAAGTCTGTGAATCTCAGTCCAGAGAGGTTATGCTCTGGCTATGTGACTGATGGATCAGGTGCAGTTGAAAGCATTTTTTGCTCCATGCCAGAGTCTGAGTTTCTTATTAGGTGTTGAATTTCTTCAGAAACAGAGACAGACCAGGAGGTTACAATTTGTTTGCAGTGCAATGGTTTGTCACTATAGCACCGCTTAAATATCTAAGTACATATATTAATGTTAAAAAGCACGTTTATATTTTTAGTGCTGCCTTTGCCACTGCATTACACTACTAGTAGAAAGAGTTACCCAACACACCACAGAGCTGCACACAGTTATCCTCATGCAGAGATTAATATTTCAGCTGAAGCAGTTCAGATTATGCTCCCTGTTCTGCAATAATTGTCCATTAATGTGTAAATAAGAACCAGCCACCAGAAAAGAGTATTCATAATGATTAAATGTTTTAGAGCTATTTTGAGTGAGGACGGAAACGAGAAGAATTTGGCCTTTGACATATAAAACATTAAGAAACGTGTTAGGAACTGTTTGCGAAGATAGCGAAAGATACCGTTTCTCAGACATGGAAACTGCCAGGGAACGTGGAGGGGTCGAAAGTCTTCAAGGGCCAAGAGGGAAGAAAGACTTAATAGGGGATCCTGAAAGATCCTTGCCAGTCAGCATTTCCCAGCATGCTTTTGGCTCATGTCAACCCACTCCGTTAAATGGTTCCCATTCTGTCCTATCAGTCCCCTGCTGTGGTAAATTCCGAAGGAGGCAGTTAGATGCTTAGGAACAGCTTGGCCCACATAACAATGAGAACACACTTTAGCCAGAAATGAAGAAAAGAACCACACTTTCCACCCTTCACCCCCTGTTCTTGTCATATCCCATAAGTAGCCACTGCCCTAGAATACAGAAAGCAAACTATGGTTGGCTCTCAGTGAGCCTCTAAGCTCTAGGCCTTCAACTGGTGGATGAGAAGGCATAAGTGGAATTTGGAAAATATTAATGGCAAAACAAAAATCATTTGTCATGGCAAGAAAAAGGGTCTCAGAACATTTAGCGAGGGGTGGCAACGGTGGCTCAGGAAATAGTTTTCTTCCTCCGCCCAAAGAGTTGTGACATCTCCACCTGACTCTAAACAAACCTTTGAAAATAATATTGTTGCACTTTTTCATGCTTACATTTTCCGTATTTTACTTTTTCAAGCAATTTGCAAAAAAAAGCAGGTGGCCAGCTTCTTTCTTATGTGCCAAGTCTCAAGCACCTGCATGAGAACATGTAAGCCTTCCAAGCAAAATTACTTTTTTTTCAGCAACTTTAGCAAAAGTACAAAAACGCATTTAAAGAATCTCTCAGAATGACAAAAGTATTATTTACAGGTGACATTTAGAACTAAAACTTCAACATTGGGCCCGAACTTTGTTTAGACTGAGGCCTGCCGCATCCCTGAGGGCCTTTTTGCTGCCATTCTTGTTTTTGTGTGTATAGTGTCATCATGTGGTTCCACAGGGTATTACATTCTAGCGTGTAAACACTCTCCTCTCTCACACTTACACACTGAAGTCCGTTTAGTTTCTAATTCACCTGAAACACGTTTTTGAACTGTGTGAGGAAACCAGAGCACTTATGTGAAGCTTATGTGACAGAGGGAGCACATGCATTCTCAACATTACTCGAGTCTGATTCAAACCCACTTCCAAACCCAGAGCCGAGGAGCTACAAGACAGACATAATTATTGTAAAATCAATTTTCTTTTTACATTAATAGCTATTTGCAAACACTGTAAAGTTATGGTGAGAGATTGTTAATCTTTCATTGTATAACTGCATACACTGACTCCTAATCTTATAAATACAATAGGGACCAAAGCCTGTTCCTAGTTCACATTGTTCATAAATCCAAAGTCATCTCTAAATAATAATTAGCATATGTTTATTAGCACAGAAATCCCCCTCAGTTTATTTGAGGTAGGTTCTGCAAAATAATACCTACAAAAAGAGTACTTTGGAAGATGCTTAAAATTTGTTTTAATTAACTTTGAGCTACATTAAAATGAAAAATATGGCAGTAGCAGGTAAGTGTGGTGGCTAGACTGGTCACTGTGGCCTGCAAGACAGACTCCAAACTACCACAATTGAGTACTGAGCAAGCAGTTAGGGATGATGTGTGACTGAAGACGAATCCTCTGCCTCCACAAACTGCTAGTCAAATGTTGATCTTCTTGTTCCATTCATATGTGCAAAGCTGGTCATCTTGTTAATGATCAGGAAGGCTGGGCACAAGACATAAACAGTGTAGAAAGGAGCACAACTAAGGTGGGGCCACACTTGTTTCACCTTGCTGTTTACTGCCATCTGTTGGCTCATTGCATAAACAAAAATTTTGTTGTACAACAAACGATTTCTTTGAAATGTCCTAATTCTACCCTTTGTAATGTGAGCAGCCAGGCCACATAAATTTACAGTGAAACAAACCAGAAGATCGGGAGATCAAAGGACAACCACAAGCATCTGTGAAACCGTCACAATGCTGTGTTGCTCAGCCCAACATGGCAGCATACAGAGAATCACCGTTTGTTGTGTTTCTTTGGTAGCAGGGCCGGGCACACGGGTGAGAAAGACTTGGAGAAGTAAGATTCTGAATTCAACAGAAGTAGTTTCCCTCAGAGTGTTATGTGGCTTTGCTAGCAGCTTTAGAGGTTTAGGACAGAATTTCACTGGAAATTTCTCCAGGCTGCACACATGTGGTCCAAAGGACAGTTACTATTCATTGTCAACTGTAAGAGAGCCTGGGAAGCCTTGTGGTGCTCATTGTCCATATGCCCTAAGGGATTGAACATACCAACTAAACATTAAGGAAGAAAAAAGTATATAAATAGTTGAGCATTAAAGATGTCCCAGGTCATTGCAGGGGAAGATAAAACCCAACCAAAATGTGACATGGAATATTTAGTTTGAAACCGATGACCCTTTTCTCTGTTACAGCAACAAGATCCAGCATAGTTAGATTTCCAAAAGTCAGTCTACAAAAACCATTCCGCTCTCGGTATTGAAGGCTCTTCCATCAGCTTAAATTGCAACCCTTTAGGATGACCTCCTCTTTCTTGCTCTTTAATCTACATTTGTGACTGTCAGCATTTATCTACTCTTCTCTTTTCTCAGTAATCTCATAACAGCAGGTGTGTGCTAGTTAAACCCCTACCTTTCCAGCTGTCCTCTGAATCTCTTCTCAGGGTTTGCATTTATTCCTTAAGCAATAATCTTTTTCTTATGACCCAATTTTGTTACTTGAAACACCAGTTTGACCTTCATCTGTTGCAAAGAACCGTGATATGACTGTCAATGACATTTCCACATTCTCACTTCTGTCCAACAAATACTCATAACTTAAAACACTTGCGAAACCTGTCTCTATTCTACTTTTTATTACATCGATCACGAACAAGTGAGCAGCGCAGTGGGTTGTTCCACGGCTATTGGTTCAAACCCGGCTTCAGAAGATAGCTTAGTTCTCCCCGGGTTCACTTGGGTTTCCACCCATCCTTCAGAGATGTGTTTGCAGCTGAACTGAAGAGTACATCTCTATCAGAGAGAATGAGCTGTAATGGACTTGGATCCCACTCCAAAGTGCAGCCTGCCTCTCACACAATGTCTCCATCAAACGAGTGATTATTGATAATGAATATGAATGGAGAGAAAGTACACCATTTACTGACTAAAGCAGCAGCACAGATAAGATGAAAAAAGACAACCTTCTGGTTAAATATTTAGTTCTGTAGCTTCCATCTCCACAGTAGTAGTATAATCAAAGTATGGTCTACCTCAAAAAAAAAAAAAAAAACCCTACAGAAATTTGACTTCAGAAAGCTAAGGCTTGATTGTATTTGGGTGAATCTGTTCACCAATGGTACAATAATACACCAGTCAAACAAAAATAAAGTTAATATTGTGCATCATAACAATCCATGGAAGAAAATGCAAATCAACATGAATTTATTTTACACACATTTTAGTTGCCTCATAGAGGAACAGTAACAAACACATAAAAAATTATACATCATGATGACTGACAGTTTGAAAGAAAAAGGTTGGGGGATATTAAGAGTCTTGTTTTCTGTGTGCACTTTTTATACATTTTTCTTTGTGTATTAAAACTGCTAAGTGCTGCCAATGTTAACCATGTCACTCTGAAAACATCAACAGTCCTATGTACCACGGTTTTGTCTTTTGCTTCTGTACATACACCTTTACCAATAAGTTGTTTTATCTGTTTTTCTCTTGTTTAAAAGCAGACTTAAAAGATCAGGGAGCTGGCTACTGTAAAAACAAAACTGTACAACATGGTGAGAGACATCGGGGAGACTGCTTGTTTGTACATTCACTCAAATTTCAGGTCTTGAGTCCCATGATCTCCTCACGTGTTAAAAGCCCCGGAAACCCCCTGGATGCCATACCTGCAGACTGCAGAAGCACAAATACATAAAACAAAAAAGAGAAACCAACAGGACTGGCCAACACAGGACACGGCTGGAGAACGGACATCCATGATGTCTGAACAGGCTCTACTCCTAATTCACTTTCTCCAGAGTGATGGACATGCAGTATTCATAAAAGGTACAGAAATGAACAGAAATACACAAAACACTGTGACAAAAGAGAAGCACTTTTGAAATGTGACAAAAGAGAAGCACTTTTGAATGAAAGTCACATATGAAAGTAGTTCATGTTTCAGGTTCCTTTAAAATGGTATCTTTTTCCTTCTGAAAAGTTTTGGCACAGGCTTTACCAGTTTCTGAGAACTCCCTTGTTGAACTCTCACCCTGTGCTTCTATAGCCGGTGGTAGCAAGCGATCGTTCATTCAGCACACTGTCACTACAAGATGCCGAGTTTGACACGTTGTCCTCATACATTGATCCTCAAAGGAAAAAACCATAAAGGTAGTCTTTGCCAAAAGAGGAGGCAGTAACATCCAGAAACCGCTTGAGACAGAAGCAGAACACTCTGGTGAAGTGTAGATGCAATAGAAAAAACACACAAAAAGCTGAAGTAAAGATGATCCAGAAGGTTAATATGATGAGTCTCTTCCAAAAAAATATTTAAAGGTGTTCTCTGGCTAACTAAAGCCTTTAATTCATACATAATTCTAAAAATCCGTAATGAAGTCCCCCAAGTGCAATGATTTTGTTGATATGTGTTGTATATGAATTAAAAGACCACAATTGTTTTTAATGTAAAAAAAATAAAAAGGCCACCCTCCTCAGTCTTTAAACTGTACAACCCCACCCCCAATGTCAAATATAGCTCCTAGTGGACAAAAAGAACGCGAGAACATGGTTTTTTAAAAAATCCCACAGCAGGTTCTTGGAAGTGGCAGAAAACAGCCGATACCATGTGTCACAGGGAAAAGTTCAGACTGGGCTGCTTGCTGTTCTTCCGCTACTGAAGTTCACTGAGCTGCCCCTTTGACAGCTTCAGCTAGGCATCAGCCAAATGGCCAGAATTTCATTTCACACAGATGCAATGACAATCATGAGGTGGGGTGAGATACTGGAAATGCTGTTGAGAAGGTCTGGGGCAAGCCGAGACAGGTGACTTTCTGAGAATTCACACGGCGGGAAAATCTGTAATACGTAAGCAGGCTGGAGAGAGGAAAAAAAAGCAATATTCAAATACATTAATGGATTGGTTCATATAAATACTTATACTCATAGACCTCTCTAAAGCCCCTCCAGAAGGAGGAGTTTACCTGATTCGATCCAGGGTTGGGGACGTTGATGATCCCAGCAGCCAGCTTGGCTTGCAAGTACGTAATGAACCCTCCCTTGAGAGCATGGGTCTGATTGAGGACATCTTCCTGGTCACGTCCACATGGCAGTGCCAACAAGAGGCAGTAGTCACTTTCCACCTAAGCAAAGCAACAGTGTAAACACGACAACCATACCTATACATACATACATACATACATACATATATATATAAAAATAACACACACACACACCAAAAACGATTCCCAACTTCATAATCCACCAAGTGAAAAATAAAAGCTTGTTAAACAAAGACCACACTATGAAAGAAATTTATCTAATAGTAAGTTTTAGCTGTCAAGAAGAAGAAACTTTGATTTTCCAATGACTTAAGTTGGTATTCTGCAATACGAGGGAGTCAGGACACTGACTGTCATCCTGCGTGCCACGCCCTCAAGCTGTGATGCCTCCAGTCTCATTCTCTGAGCAATGCGAAGCAGAGGACCTCCTTCAGGTGGTGGTAATGACCTGTGCGCCAACACATTGTTCCCAGAGACAAAGTGCAGCTGGACAGCAGCGGTGTCGTTCTTCAGGGCAAGTAGACCTTGCCACACGATAGGGTATTTCTGCACAGAGACCAATAAAAAAAAAAAAAAAAAAGTGTAGTCACTGGTTACCAGTTGCACCTTTCCTAATGATCCCAATCTCCTGGAATTGCACTTACTGTGAGAAGCTGCACTGTGTCAACAGGCCGGTGTCCTGAAGGCTCCAGCTTGCCTTCAGAGCGCATCTGTGAGGGGACTGAAGAGGGAGGCAGAGGGCTGGACAGGAAAGACTGTGACCCTCCTTTCTGCCCAGATTGTGGGTTGGAAAGGTCTGTAGAAGCAGTATGACGGAGATGCAAACTCTCTGGTGTTTTAGGTTCACTCCCTGGTGTCACTGCTACAGAGGTGGGCATCAGAGGTGTCTTGCTGCGGTGGTTGGGATCACCATCCTGAAAAAAGCAAGAGAAGAAAAAAGAGGATGGGAAGAAAGAGAGCATGTAAAACATTTGGAATAAAAAAGAGATTGAGCCAATACCATAAAAATATTAGTAGGTGATATTCAAGTGACTTCCATGTTTACAATGAGGAGTCAAAAGCAACACACAAAAATTGTAGCATGAAAATCAAACATCCAATAACCAATTTGTGCTAAGTATGAACAGAGATTTTTGACATATTGCAAGTGCACGGCAAATGGTTGGTTCCTGATTTATAAATGTAATTGGTACAGAAAGTTGGCTTGTAATGCAAGAAGTTTGTAAGAGGAATGTGAGTCGGAGTGGAGCGTGGCTTATTATCAGTTCTGTACCTAGCTACTCCTGTAATGTGAACCAAAAATGGAGCTGGACTAAGTGAGTGCACTTTAAGAATTGCTTGCCTGTATTTGTATCTCTATCTGTTGTGAAATACTTCTAACTTCCAAGTGGTTTGTTGCTTTAAAGAAAACAGTTAATTTAGAAGGTCAGCAACCTGGACAACTCCGGGATGTGAGGCAACAGCAGTGGTTTATTCTGTTGGAGAAACATTAGTCTCTCCAACTGAGAAGCTCACAAGCAATGAGGGTGGGACAGCTCATCTGCAGCTCCGAGGTCCCCACCCCACAAATATCAATTATTATTATTGTTGTTGTAGTAGTAGTAGTAGTAGTTGTTGTTATTATTATTATTATTATTAAAATAATAATAATAAATTAATTTATAAATAAAAACCATCATTGCAATAAAATTTAAAACCGTGCAAGTTCTACATCATTTACCTTGAAACGCAGCAAACTGCACATCAACTCTGAGCAAGAGGTATTACAATGCGGGGAAGTACAATGGGAGGTAACACCTTACTGGATTTCAGTGGACAGGATTTAAACTCGTATATAAAGTTGCCACAGGATCATCTAAAGCATCTTCATCTTTTTTGCCTCCTTTCCACCTTCACAACTTTAGGTAGTGTTTACATTTTGTAATAGCCATCTGTTGGCACTTTGGGTGATGCTTCAACACAGTTTGAGTTGTAAGTCAGCTATTTTCGTTTTGGAGGAAAAAACCCTAAACACTTCTCATACGTTATCAGCTCTATACTGGAAAGTTTGTAAATCATGGACCATTTGTATTCTTTACATTTTCTACATATAAAACATTCAAATATATCTAATTAGAGAGTATTCTGTAAATGCTTGGTAAAAATGAAAAATTAATGGTTTTGCCACTAGCATACAGCTTTCACTACAAAGATGTTATGAATGGATTCCTACTAAACAACAAACATTTGAAACTGTAACCTTACCAAAAAAACTCAATGAGTACACTTTCATTGTTATTAAAAGAATTTTTTCACTCACCTGAGATGGTGTGATGCTTCGGTGATCAAGACTAATCCCCAGCGGGGACTGAGCAGCAAACTGGGAGTGCAGACCCCGAACATCACGGTAGGCAGTCGGGTAATCCGAGTAGGAGCTTGCAGATCCTGGGGGAATGAGTGGCACCCCTTGAGGGGACATCATAACTGGCACAGACGGATGAACACCCATTATTCTGCTCTCACTGTGAGGAGATGATGGGATCTTTCCCTCCAACACTTTCTGGGGGTCCTTAACAGTTGAGTTTTTCCCTACTGGTGGAGTCTTGGAAGAGGATGCTGATGAAATGCTTGAGGAAGAGGAAGATAAGGTGGACTCAGGGGTGCAGGACCTGCGCAATTCAGGAGCTGAGTGTTCTCCTAGCTGGTGGTGCATGAGAATGCGCACATCACGTTGAGGCAGGCCATACTGATCCAGTCTCAAACTACCATGGTGCAGCCCACGGTACTCTTGCGGTATCACAATCACATCCGACGGCAACTGTGGCGCAGATGGCCTTCGCAAACCCTGGTGTAAGTGTCTGACTTCCTCATCCCCAGCCAGCGAGCCCCCACTGCTAGCAATAGACCCAGCAGCTCCAGAGTGTGGCTGTAAGACCATATCACGGATGTTCGCTGGTTGTGGAGTGCTGGAGCGCTGCTGAGGCCCAGGACGAGGAGAGGACATAGAGTCAGAGCGTAACCCATATCCCATTGATGACAACGGTGGGGTGTTCATCCTGACCTCACCTTGAGAGAGGTGACCCAAGGAAACGGTCTGAGTGACACTATGTGGGGGCATAATGACGGACTGCTCTTGGTGGTGTGCACTTGAACCATACTGTGACATCACAGGCATGCTAGAACCCAGCACTAAAGAACTGCTAATAGGGGATGCACTACTGCTGGGCTGGCACACTTTGGTGTAAGGAGAAGGTGAATGTCCAGATGTTCGAGGAGAATGAGGCTCCTGTTTCACCACACTAAGGTGTGGAAGTGTTCTATCAGTTGGGGTACTGGGGCTAGAACCAACATGGTTGCCAGATAGAGAGGCATGGTGCGGGCTCATGCCAGGACTCACATTAGGGGGCTGTGACTGCTTACTGGAATCAATTTTTGGTGGCACACATTCATTTCCAGCAATTTTCTTTGAATGCTGCTGCATAATAGCTTGACTGTAGGCTAAAACCTGGGGATTACTTGCTGGTTGCTGGACAATCTTCACAGGTCCTACAAGAGGCCCAGAGAGATATGGTGACTCTGACTTGTCCAAACCAGAATTTTCCTGCTTGATTGAGGATATGACTGGCTGTGTGTTGTAAGAAGGTCCAGTTAAGACTCCTCCACTGTGCCCATATCCAGTGGGTGCTTGGGAGCCCTTGGGTGTGGAAGGTTGAGATGGGGTGATTGTTTCTTGCTTAATCTGGGACTTGGACACAGACTGTTGAAACTCAATATCAACTGCAGTGGCTGGTGGGATCTGGCTGATTTTGGCACTAATTCGCTGGGGTCCCTCTGTCTTTTGACCCGAATAACTCAGTACCACTACACCCTCTGAGGTGTTTACCCTCAAACCAGGACTGGGGCCAGTGCTGTAGGCTGCACTCTCCACCATGGGGCGTCCACCACTACTGCCTTCATCACTCACAACTAGTCCATGGTAACGATTGCTTTCATTCATGCTGGCCCGCTGTTTTGGTTTAGGAAGAGTCATTCCAGCACTCCGGTTTCCTAAAGCGATACGGGGTGTCTCTTCAGGTAGGGGAAGGCGGCTAATGACAGAGGTGGCTGTTGAGGCTATGACCGAATTAGGCATCTTGTCACCAAAAGGTTGTGGTGTCTCTGGTGGGGGAAGTTGAAGAGCTGGCTGGTTCGTTACAGGAGTTGCTTTGTCTTCAGGCAGTGAGGGCTTAGCAGAAGGCAGGTCAGAAGATGTTTCATTTTCTGACATCCGTGGGTCACCCAGGGTAGTTGCAACAAGCATGTTGGGAGCCATACTGACACTAGAAGCAGAGGCATATTTGGACTCCATGAGTATTTTGCGCAGAGTACTGGACGTGGGGTCAACATCAGAGGCTTTGGTATCAGGGGGCATAGGAGGATTTCCTGAGGAAGTCCCTGAACTGGTAGTTATTGATATAGGAGCAGAAAGCTGTGTCGTTGTAACTTGTGGCAGAGAACTAGACAGCACGCCAGTGTCCTTAGATGTGAGCCAGTCTGTTGGGGAAGCAGCTACTTTGCCAGAACGTGAGGACGCGAGGCTCATCTGACTCAGAGATGGAGAAAATGTGGTCTCGGCATGTGGCTGCTGCACTGTTAAGCGGGACGAGCCTGACTGGGACACAGATTCCACAGGTTCAGGGTGCTCTACCAGACTCTGTTTCTTAGCAGTTTTAACTTCCTCCTCCACCTCCTGCTTGCTAGATACCATTGTAGTGACTAGTGCAGCTTCATTTGCTGCACTGTCTTCTTTGGCGTTTTCAGTTACTGTGTCATAAGGAACTGTTTCACAGAGCTTCGCTGCTGTGTTTTCATGCTCTAAAGCATTCTCTTCTGTAGCCTCTGTCTTTTTACTGGCACTACCTTTACGGAATCTGGACTTCTTTGGGGCTTTGGCTTTAATTTTTCCTCCTTTCCTGTGTGTTTCTGATGTGGGAGATTCCTGACTTGAATTTATGCTTGAAGTTGATTCAACTTTGTTATCTGGGATAAGTGCTAGGTCTGGATCAGCATCAATATCACTGATTGCTAAATTAGATTCTGGTTCTAAATTCTCATTTGCTGAGGGCAGAATCAGTGGCTCTGGTGTAGGGACAATTTCAGTATAAGTTGGAGGAGCAGGGAACCCATCGGCATCCGCAGAGATGTCCTCTGCAGTAATCGAGTCAATGGCGGCTGCCAGTTCAGTTTCACTTGCAGGATTAGCTGGCTTTTCCCCCTCAATTTCATTCACTGACTCCTCCATTACTGGGGGTAGTAAGGTAGGCAGCTGAGCTGGAGGGTCTTTGTAAGGACGGAGGCTGGGATTTTCTGTGAGCTTTGCAATATGTTCAACAGCCTGTTCCAACTCAATTTGCCGAGCTAGTTGAGTGGACGCTGGATCTGTAGAGGATTCACTGTCAGAAACTTCTTCCATTCGAGAGGTGGGCTCTACCACCTCTTTTTGGAAGCTTACTTGTTCATCCTTTACATTTCCATCTATCTTAATCTTACGTGAAGAAGAATCATATGACTCAAGCTCACTATCACCAGAGACTAGAACATCCTTTATATCATCCACACTCAGTCGAATCTCCAAATTTTTAAGGCTCAGCAAGTTATCCTCTGGCAGTGGCTTAGTGTTGCGAGTCAATCTTGGCACCTTTGTTTTCCCACTCTTTTCTAATATTGCCCGTTTCTCAGTTACTGAAGGGTCTGCTGCTTTTTCGCTATTTTCTTCATTTGTCTTTCTATCCACAAGGTCTTTACTTTCCTTACCTTTTTCTTTTTCTCTCTGTGCTGAGAACTGGAGCTTGGTTTCATCATCTTTTGATTTCACAAATCCCTCCTGTGTGTTATCTTCTTTAGGTTTGTTAGTATAATCCTGAGCAGCTATAGCATGTCCACTCACGTTCTCCATCTGCAGAGTACCGCTGTCAGACATTTTCTCAATTTTTCCCCCTTTCTTGCTCTGTCCAGCCCCTGCTATGGGGGACCCTTGACTAGGTGGTATTTTCTGTGAGCGTGGTGAACGCCACCCTTCTGTCTTGACAGCTTCTGAGCTATTACCTGCTTCTTTGTTATCCATCTCTTCAGACTCTGGTATTTTGAGTGGATCTCCCTTAACAGGTGACACATCCTCCCCACGTCGCCTTGTCTTTGGTGGGCGACCTCGCCTGGGGGTTGTTGGTACAACAAGTGTTTCTTGCAGTGGCTGCTGTTGCTGAGTTACTTCTTTGTCTATGCCTCGTTTGCGTGTAGAGCGAGGAGATTCAGCAACATCCTTTCCAGGAGACTGCAAGGTCTCATCCTCTACTGGGGTAGCATACACTGACCTAACATTCCGTCGTCGGGTTCTGCTAACTGGCAAACTCTGCTCATAACTCTGCTCTGAATCTAGGGAGTGGATTGGTGATTTGGCCGTTTTTGATTCTGGAGTGGTTTTATAAACCTCTCCTCTGGGGGATGAAGAACGTTTAAGCTTCTCTCTGTCAATACGCTCACTTTTACGAGTTGCTTGTTTTTCTGCACTTGGTCCTTGAGTCACAGGGGTTGGCTGAACAGCTGCAGGTGGCTTGGTTCTTTTGTTCTTGGACTTCCGAACTGGCAAAACGTGTTCTACTTCTGCTTCATCCGAGACGAGCATTTGGGACTCATGAGGTTCCTCCATCACAGGGTGCATTTCAACATCCTGGGATTCAGGTTTTTCAGGCAGAAATTCTGTTTGGTTGGTGTTTACTGTCAAGTCAGGCTTAAAAGTAAGCTCCTTTTCAGGCTGGGGCTGGTGTTCAGGTTCTAAACTATTCAGAGAAACCCCAGGAGTATGAGGTTTGACATCAAGGTATGAATGTTCTGCAGTCAAAGGGTTTTCAGCTGAAACTCTGGTTTCAGAAACATCCTCCTTTGATTCTAATTTAACTCCCGACTTTACAGAGTGGTGTTCAGGTGGTATGGTAACAGGGGCCAGGGGCTGGATATCTGCTTGTGGTGCAGAAGGCGGCAAAGAAACCTTTTCTACTTGTATAATTTCGTCCTTTCCCTGTGAAGGCAATGAGGCAAGGGCAGTTTTCTCCTGTGATGGCGACATCTCCCTCGTGGTTGAAAGAGGCAGAGAAACTGGTATGATTGGATTTTGACACACAGGTATTGTGTCTTGTTCCATTTCTGGCTCAGGCATTTTGGACAACAGCGGCTGTTGCCTTTCTCCATCCTGTGGTTTTTCTTTCCCACTGCCATCTGTGTTACTGCCTTTCATAGGCTCCTGTGGGTGTTGATCCCTGACTTTTTGCTGCTGTAACCTTGTTAATTCCAGGAACTTGCTGTGGAAAAGCACCTTTGGCTCCTGTAGGTCTCCAATCCCTGTCCCAGGAAGTCCATCTGTGATGCCTTGCTTTCCTGCCAACAGACTAAGACCCTGATCTGGGTCTTCATCCTTTCGTTCAAGGTGCTGCAGACGTTTTGAGTCCTGTTCAAAGATAGAACTGTGAAGGAAACGAGACGCAAACAGCTCCTGGCGCTCTGGCTCTTCAGGCTTAGGCTCTTCTTTCTTGTCATCTAGATTTTCTTCTGAATCAGTCTTCTTCTTCCGGATTTTTTTCTTCATGTACCAGGAGGGAATAGGCCGCGGGGCAGACTCAACTTTTTCTTTATCCTTGCTGCTGCGAAAACTAGCAAAGGGCGAGTCAGACACTAGGAAGGACCAGTTGTCCTCTCTAGAAGATGATAATGACTTTGCTCGTTCAAGTAGTGCCTTAGTGTCAGGAGTGATGGTCTGGTCCAGTGCAAAAGAATAGAACTTGTTTCTCTCAAGGGAAGAAGAAAGTTTTAAATCTGAAAGTCTTTCTTCGCGGTCTCTGAGAAGATAGGAAAGTGAAGTGGAGGGCTTAGGAGAGTGTCGTTTGTTTTCTCCATCTTCCTCAGAGTCTGACTGGACCTCTCCAGGTTCTAGGTCATGTTCTAGACGCTTGCGAATTCTTTCACGTTTCACAATACTGTTAGGGAAACTCACATCCAGCCGCAAGTCCTGCCTGACTCGGTTCTCCCAGCGTTGTTGCAGTTCCTCTTCAGAAGTCATCGATGCTGTTTTCAGCTTAGATAGTTCCGAATGAGGGGCTTCTACTCTACTAATAGCTGGCTCCATGCTGTATTTTAGCTGTAGGTGGGAATAGACCTTATCTTCTGATTTAGGAGACTCTTTTAGTTCTTTAACAGCAGCTAGACAGGGTGCATCTGCAATACACTCTTCGTCATAATTAAACTGTCGTATTCCAGGTGGAGAAGTGATGTTTCTCTCAGAATCTTCACTCAATTTCCGAGAGCTTCGATAGTTACGTTCACGCTTTGTGTTGAGATCACAATCAAAAGCTTCAAGTTTCCTACGTTTGCTAGAAGGGGAATCATCTGTAACATCCTGAGGTGGCTTTCCTACCTCATGCACCAGGCTACGATGCTCAAAATCCTCAGAGTCAGTACCTCGGGGACTATCAGGCTTTCCTTTTTTATCAGATTCCTGCATCTGCTGCTGGAGTCTTCGGTTTTGTTCCATTTGTTTGCGATAGCTTTGAGAGTGGTCAATATCTAAGGAGAGACGTTCTTCACCTAATCCAGTGGTCTTTTCCTGAACCAAAGGGTGTTCGCAATGCTCTAAGTAGCCCTGTCTCTCCTGGTCTCTTACGCCATCTTGGTCTAGGCTCCCATCATTCAAAAAAATTTGACTGACAAGAGGCTGATTCTGAGATTTAAATCTACTAGGGAAACTGAGGTCTGCAGTTTCTTCTGTGGGCTCCCCTAGTCTTGCTTGGAGGTCTGAGCTTAGCCCTGAGGCACTTCCCATTGATAAGCCACTAGAGTCCTCGCCTTCTTTAACACTACTGACAGAGACAAGCCTCTCCGACTTAGCCTTGGAATATTCTTTTTTGTGAGACTCTTTTCTTGGTGCCTTTCTTTCACTGTCAGTCTCTTTAGCACTGATGTCAGCAAGCTTTTTTGCACCACTTCTTGCCTCTTCGTCTTCCTGACTGCTCCTTTTTATTCGATCAGCCTTTCCTCCTGCATCTCCAAAACGCCTTTTTCGAGCTGCAAGCCGATCTACATCCACAACAGAACTACTGTTATCAGTTACAGAGTCAGACTTTGCATGTTTCTTAATTTTGACTTTGCTTTCCTTATCCATCACATCCACTTGGCTTGCAAAGGTCCTTTCTTTTAGAGCTTTCAATTGCTTAAATGACTGTCCTTTCTCAAGCTCCATGCGGGCTACTTTTTGATCGGAAGGCGGGAGTGGTGGTGACCTTACAGTGTCATTCTCTACCTTCGGTCTGGGTTTGTCAGTACCAGCTTGGTCCAGCTGCTTTTCTTCCTTTTCCTTAACACGTGTAAGCTGCACTACACAAGCTGGGAGATCCAAGCGCCCTTTACCAGAACCATCCTTCTCCTTACTTGACACTTTTCCAGCCTTACGAGAGTTCGCATCTGGACTAGTTTCCCGATCAGCTTCAGCATCTGTCTCAGAGGAAGGAACACTAGGTGATGGTATCTTCATCTTTCTCTGCTTAACTTTCTCCCCTTTCTCCTTGTCAGTCTTCTCTTTACGGCCTGTACGCTTGTCCTTTTCTCCTCCACTGCTCCGTACAGCTTCAAAAAGCTGTCGCTCTTTTTCTAGCTTCTCACTTTTAAGATAACGCTCTGCCCGGGTCTTCTCAGGTTTCTCATAGCGAGGTGGTGATATGGAGCTGCAGCTGCCACTTCGCTCAGACGAGCGACTGTACAGACGCCGTTCAGGGTCACTGGCCATGCGGTCAGATGGGGAAGGGGACGCAACTGGCGTCACAGGACGCCGAGGGTGGGAGGGGCTCTGGCTTCGTTCAATGGTCCGACGGCCACGTTCACGCTCGCGATCTGTCTCAAAGCGTTCCCTCTCTCTTTCACGCTCCCGCTGAAGGTAACTATACTTGCGGATGTCCTGCTCATAAGGGTCACGGTAGTCCTGGTACTCGCGAGGATCATCAAAGTAGCGTGGATCATAGTAGTCTGCCTGGTAAGGATCCCACTCTGGGTAGAACTCACGTCCACGGACAGGATAGTCTCGACGAGGATCTTCAGCATAGCCAACGGAGGCACGGACATTTTCATAGTAGGCACGTTCTGCTGAGTACTCATGGTATGTGGGTCTACGGTCATCCCTGTCAGAGTAAAAAAAGAAGGTTTTAACCTTAACAAGCAGTTGCAGACAAGTATAAAAGGGCCAAATGCTGATAGGAATGTAAGGCACACACACAAAAAAAAAACCATAGGAATCCATAATCTAAGAGGAAGTACCTTTAAACAATAACCCACGGTTCATACATTTTTGCACTATACAAACTATTCAGATGATCATTTGATACATTTATTTATTAAACTGCGGGATGTTTTGGGAGAAAAACGAAGCATTTGAAAACTTATATTTGAAAACTAATGAGGACTTGCGGGAAACAAACCTTCGTTCAGAAAGAATTTCATAGAAGTCTCTGATGTCCTGTCCAGATGCTTGCATTGAGCGGTAAAAAGCCATCTGACTCTCCTGGTTAGCAAAATCAACCTGAAAACAAACACGGTTCCTCAGATATTTGGTAATCTAAAACACTACTTAGAAGAACAAAGACAGTAAGCTGAACATATATCAATCTTTTAAAAAGGCATTTATGTCTAATTCAAATTTAAATGAATATATTGGACTATACTGCAACATGGAAAATAAAGTACAAGATGGTGATTCAGCTTCCATGCAAAATTATTTGACACAGCTATACATCTGATAATATCTGAACTACAAAACTCAAGTTGTCCTACTATATCAGCATCTTTTCTGTATATAACAAGCATTTCTGAAAATAGTAATAGGCCCTGCAGCAACTCACTGCATGGCTTTTATAAACATGAAGGCAAAGAACACTTAAAAAAAAAAAAAAAAAAAAAAAAAAACGATGAACTGTCACTACCTTGATTTTGTTTCCCCCAATCTTCCAACCCTTGGTTTCTTTGACAGCGGCCTGTGCATATTCTATGTTGTTGTAGAGAATGAGGGCCATTCCTTTCAGTCTATCGAATACCACCTAAGAAAGAAGTAAAATTAGGACAAGACAGTCATTAAAGTTGTAGGAAGTACAATTTATTTCCAGTGCTTTATAGGAACAGAATAGAAAAGCACCTTGACAACAGGTCCATAACGGCAGAAGTGACGTGTGAGGTATTGTTCTGTGATGTTGGACGACAAGCCATCGAGCCACACACATGTTGTGGGCATGCTCTTCCCAAAGCCCAGCTGCAAAAAGTAAGAGTTTTTGAATACAAACAGCTGATATCATTAAATATTCAGTACAGTGGAGCTAATACTTTATTTTGTTTAAATGCTTTTGCCAAGTACTGTACGCTTACAGACCTGTGGTCACATATTGAAAGGAAGCAAAACTGGTACAAGTTAAGAGTTAGCTTTATGTAACTGTTACAGTAACCATTTCACTTCAGTGGACTACAAACAGAACACTTTATTTACAATCATCCCTCACAACAAAAAATTTGCATAGAAAAAATATCACTCCTATAAAAAGGGTAAACTTTAGCTCAGAGGCATTAGATTCAATATATTGGGATTTGTGCTGTAAAGTTGTTAAAGAGATCAAGAAAGTGGTAGACTGGTGATAATGCACTGCACATTAGATGTACTATTTTAATGTGCAAGAAGCAAGTACTGTGAACAGAGTATTTTGTGTCTTTTGTTTATACACATCCACAACTGATAACCACCCCCCCACCAAATTGGATCATCACAGAACAAAAAAAACTGTTCAATTAATTGAAGAAAAGCTGCACAACAGATTCTCTTACCCTGATCATTTATGTGAAAAATCTGACAAAGGATAACCTACAC
This sequence comes from Arapaima gigas, assembly GCA_900497675.1. NCBI lineage: Eukaryota > Metazoa > Chordata > Actinopteri > Osteoglossiformes > Osteoglossidae > Arapaima > Arapaima gigas. The sequence goes on from UFQX01000307.1 coordinate 92,297, forward strand.
TCCATTTTACAAATTGAAAAAAAAAAAAATCACACAAAATACCAGTACAATGAGAAATTTGGAATATTCAGACCAGAGAGTGCTTTTGGATAAACTCCAAATTATTTTGAGCAGCAATTAAAAGGTATCAAGTCCAAAAATAAATCAAATACTTGGACTGCAAGATTATACTTTTTACAAGCTTTGAATTTTTATTTAAATATTAGTTTCCCTTTGACCGTAGGCAATTTACTAGTATTAAAAATAAAAAATTAACTCCACAATTATATACATTTTAATACCACATTATTAATAATGACATTTTGACACTTCTATTCTGCATTAAAAGGTCTGGCTACAGCATGCAGCGAAATTCAAAACAAGATAAAATCAAAATCAGTCATAAGTGTTCAGAACTGTAAAGTGAAGCATGCTGAATGCTCAAAATTCTACCTTTAGCCTGTTGTTGCCCAAGTATTCTCCATCCATTTTCTTTATAGCTTTGCAGACACTGGCAATGTCACAGTACTGTAAGAAGGCGTACTGAGGTGCTCCATTCACCTTCTTTATGTCTATATCCTAGGGCAATGAGAAATGGGATTATAACTTGCACTAACAATAAAGAGTCACTATAGGAACATTTTTCCAAAATTTTCTCTTTTAAACAGACATTTAAATGTTTGGTCTGATTTACGTAGAGCCCATTTCTTGTACAATTATGCCTTTCTACAGCTATTTCACTTGTGCATTTGTTGACATACCACAATCTCCCCAAATCTCTGAAATATATTGAGTAGGTCATGGTAACTTGTGGTCTTCTCAAGGTTTCCGATAAACAGGGTCCTTGTAGCCTTGGGGTGGAACTCGTCTATCCGCTCATCCAGAGGCCGGAATTCGTTCTCACTCTCAGTCTCTGAAGAAGGAAGGAGAGAAGGTTACATTAAAACCAAAAAGAAAAATATGCCAAAGGCAACTGCCATTATCAGAACAGCACAATGACATAGCAGGAAACAGTGGTGCCCCAGCTCCTTGGCTGTGGGGTTGGACATGGGTTTACAAGCAGCTTAGTTTATGTGAAGCCCACATTTGTTTCTTCTGGGTGCTCTGGTTGCCTCCCACAGTGCAGATTTGTGTTAAGTAAACTGATGACTCAATTGTCCTTAGTGTGTGAAAGTATGAGAAATGTGTTTAACTGCTCTGTTGTGTACATGGGACAATAAAGCATAGTTTACTGCCTCTAGTAGTGCAGGCCCAACGACACAAAAACATCAGCCACATACAAATGAATATGTTCAGTTATTATAAGGGAATGTACCTGGGCCATTCCAGGCTGTGACCTCAATCTGCATGCCAAAGAAGAGCTTCCCTTTGGATGCACTGAGGGCCTTCTCTTGGTCCTCTTGCTGGCGGAAAAAGACCAAACCATAGCGTTCCTCAGATGCCCCATGGATCTGCACCGATGTCACCTTTCCATATTTCTTGAATTCATGGAACAGGCCATCTTTAAGACTTGTGTCTGGGGGGAGAGAAGTGAAAAACCATATTTACCTCAAGAATATGCTTACAGGCCTATGCTCAAATGTTGAAAAGCAGCAAAACTGGTACAATTAACCAGTTACCCGCGCTTACAATCTCAGTTATCCCCAACCAGTATGCTTACATAGCATGCTTAACACGATAAACAGTGAGAAGAAGCATAAATAAGCGTTCTTAGCAATCAACAACATGTAAACACTACAGAGGAACAAGCCATTTCCTAGCAAGGTAAGTAATAGTGTTTATTTACAATGGGGATATATGTCTGGCGTATATGCTCAGTAAAACAGCTATAAGGAAGTGGACATAGTATGTCATAAATTGTACTGCCCCCTAAGAAGATTTACAATAATATAAATTTTCAGACCTGTGGAACGAACAGGCAGGTTTTGAACCTTGATGCCAAAGCTCTTGCGTGGCTCGTCTTTGTCAAGACTAGGCAGCGGCTGTGCTGGAGGGGCAGGAACTGCAGCAGACTGAACAGAGCGCGCCGGGGACTCGTCGCTGGAGCTGCTGCTGGAGTCACTGCTGCCAGATGAAGACGATGCACCTTAGAGCCCGACATCCTCAGACATCTCGCTTTACATAAAGCAACAAAATTTCTAACAAGCTCAGAACTTTCCGTAAGGAATTGCCACTTATAACCCCCACATATTCATATGATAGTTACTGAGTATCACATTTATTAAAACGTTCAATTCTGCTGCTCTGTTCTGAGGGAAGGTAAGATGCACTGTAGAAAGGATTTTCTAACCTATCACATGGCATGCAATACTCATAAAAATCTAGGCACTCTGATCATCCAGTGTACATGCTCTTGCTTTGCAAGGATCTGTCACTCAGACTGCTGGTCACAGGTGATTTATTCACTTCTATTTATTTTTACATAGTACTCTTATCAGGGTGACACATCATAGAACAAGGGTCATAGAATAAGCAAAAACGCAAGTGAAAATTCAGATTATCCATTGCTAAGCAACACATTCTCAGCTGTTTAGATAAGAATGCTGGCAATTGAGTTGAGGAAAACAAAGATGTTTAGCTGCAATAACTACAACTTCACATTTCCAGTTATAGACTGCTGTCCAACAGGTATCTTGAATTCTTGTGCTGTTCTCAACAGACAGCTGTAGAGTGATGTGGGTTTTGAGGAGTGAAAGAGTCTTGCCACATCTCAGAGGGGTGTAGTTCTAAACTTTTACTAGGTCAGCAGTTTTGTGCATTTTTGGATATTATTGGTGAATATCTCAAATTTAAAGTTAAAATTGAATTAATTTAGGTGTACCCTGTCGAAGACGCCTTATTGAAACCCTTTTAAAACGGTCATTGAGCTTGGATCATATAGTATTCCATTTAATATCTTGCAGGATTTCTTTAAGAATAAAACTGATATTACATTTCAAATCTAGCTGCCATCTTCTACCTCTAGAGTCTTTCAAATCACTGCACCCTATGAAAGTTCATCTATACACTAGATCACATTCTCGCTCATCTTCAGACAGCCCAGCCTGCAGGCAGGTCCCCAACCCTTAAAGTGGTTTATAGTCAGATCAATGATGAAGGCTAATCTGGGAAACATTAACCCATCTCAAACCTTTTTTGATCTAAGATTTACTGAAAAAGATCATAACTACAAATAAGACAAAACCAACAAAAATGAATTTTGAAAAATCAATTTCTTTGAAACGTTTAAAATACATTAACCACAGTTAATGATAAACTGGTGCAATTATTTCTACCTCAATGGGCTGTTACTATAATGAACTGTACCTGGGGTACTTCTTAAACTAACAGAAGTGAACAAAATTACTATGTTCAAACTGTTTGCAAACAGAGGCACATGAGGTAGACTGAGAATGCAGATTCTGGGTGCAGTGCTGTCACAGACTTCACACTCGTACTCTTGCTGATTTTTAATATTTTTCTGATATGTGACCACTTCACTCAGATGGCACTCATTGTAGCAAGGCTTCTCAACTTGGATACCGATTTGGATATTTATACATACACCAGTCATTGCAGCAGGAATTTAGAAACTGGGAACTTAAGTAGCAAGGTATATTTGTACCGTGAAATTACATGTACTGTAAGACATATTTAAATCAGCATTTTTGTCTACAGCAGACTAGACAGTTGTAATGCTCTAGTACCATGAAGTCCACTCTTTCCACAATAAGACAAATCCAGAATGTTGTAGCAGGAGGGAAAAAAACAAGTTACAGTCACATTACATGAGTTCTTCCGTGCTTGTGTTTGCTCCTTTCAATTTTAGGACAGATTTTTTTTTTTTTTTTTTACATTTTTACCACAAGGCTGTTGCCCCTATTTATGTACAATACAAGACAGAACTCCCATTATTATGTACAAGTCATTTTTCCCTACTTACCTATGTTCTAAAAATTCCTTTTTGAAGCAGCAGAGACTATTTATTCATCTAGTAACCTGACAGATGGCAGTCAAGTGCATCAAAAGAGGAAAAAATGGGCCAATTTGATTCAACAGGAGTTTGTGTACACATTGAATTTTGTTTAAGGCAATATTTTTTAAAATATAGTTTTCATTTTATTGTAGTTATATGCAAGGATTTTACAGAACCTAACCTATGCATAAATCAAAGAACATGTATATTACTAATTTTTTCCAATTGCACTTTGTGATAGGAACTTTACAGAATTAACAATAAAACAGTTCTTTGGGTCAAACTACTATTTGTAAGATTCAAAACAAGAACCGAAGAAAGCTCATATCTGCAAGTACTGCTTGAAAATTCAGTCTCCAAGTCAGGTTCTGTATAGTCAAACACGGATGATACTAGACACATTAGTGACATATATCTCAAAGCACATCGTACCTAATTCATCAGGTTGAAAACAGGCTACTTCACACAAATATGTAGACACAACACTACATAAATAAATAACACATCTCTAGAGGACAAAAGGTGAGTTCTCGCTCCCTCTCACTCACACACACAGCAGGGAGGTGTGACAGAAGGGGTGTGAGAGGGAAGGACCCAAACTGGTAATAGGGTAGGGTAAAAAATTATACATGTTAAATATATGATGCTGCACACATTACTAACATAAGTGTAATAAACTTTGGTGATATAATTTATTACTTTTTCCTTTCCACTGAACTACAACCAGCACATGCTCTCTGTGGCATCAGCCTGTATGACAGCACTAACAACCTTTACGTACTAAATGTAACTACTTTCAGGCTAATGCAGTTTGATGATATATAACCTGTCATTATTTTTTACTTCTCCACTTTCTGACCCAAGCAGCACTGGGTAACTTGTCTAATAAGATATACTCTTACAAAAAAATTTCTCAAAATAATTTTCTAAAGTGATGCTACAATGTGTGTTTTTTTAAAACTGTTTCCTTATAACAATTATACTCACTATAAATTAAAGTATCATGAACATATCAGTAACACCCAAATTGATTAAAGAAACAAAATTATTGAAAATCGTAATACACCTATACTCTGTAAATATGGATGTTTGTTTACGTGCACTTACTTTTCAAAGTAATTTTGTTACTTAAATTTTACTAAATGTTTGTTCCTAGTAAGTCAAGAAATCAAAACAAAGCAGAAAAAACAATTAAATGTACCTACTGTAATGGGTTGCTACTGTATTGGTTGCACACCTCTTTGGTGTAATTCACAGGACTTTTTATATTGGTTTCTCCAATGTTAATTACATTTTCTGGCATAACCAGCTGGGTAAGACAGTATACAAAGCAATGGATTGATTTTTTTGGATTGTTTATATTCACTTTAGAGTCAATTAAGCAAATACAGCTATAAATCTGTACAATTATACATATATTGCAGGTGCACTCTGGGATGAGGATAAAAATAGATTAATTAAAATGCATTCATTTCAATTGGATTTTCATCTAGCCTCTAAAATCCATTTAGTATCACAAAGTCTGGATTTCTGATCACAAAATAATCAGCCCCGATAGAAAAAATCTCCAGGCAACCAAGTTCATAAACTACCTCCCCAACACCAGAAACTAAATACAATTCCACATCTTGCCTCACAGTGGCATCCTAATGTTAGTTTTTACACAGCATTTCAATCCCAAGCATTATAAATCCATGTTAATTAAATTCTCTTAGAAAGATGAATAAACTCCAGTTGCAGGATTGATCAGACCAAGGTAAATAAACTATATACACATTTTCACATCATAGTCGTACATGCACTGCACTAAGCAGCTTTAATAGAGAGGATCTCTTCCCAGGATCCCTGCTCTTTCCTCCAAACACCTGCTCACATGCACTCACTAAGTCCCTGAAAAGCAGTGATACCTTGGACCCACTGTTCACATGGGAAAAGGAGGCTGGGAAGGAATGGGTCAAGCAGTTTAGGGGGAACTGATGAATCTGAGACTAAACCCCTCAAGCACATAGTTCTGACAACTGCATTTCCAGAAATATTTTACCCTAATATTGCCACAAAACCTTCACAACAGGTTAAAATTAATCTTTTACCCAGAAAGTGCCTGCACACAAAGTAGCCAAGATACTAATGGCAAAATAACTACAATTTGGAACTTCATCTTAGCTCCTTTCTTGCACTGCTGAGCAAGAAGCATATAAATGGAATTCATAACTATAAAACAATGACCAAAAATTTTCTTACAGCCATGAGAGAGTGATGTGGGAAAAACCACAAACAAAATCCTTCTCTGGTTTTTCATCATAGCCACAATATTTACTGATACATTCCTGGTACTTTAAAAAGCAGACTATGTATGTTTGATCTAGCGATTTTCCAGTAATCTTCATATCACATGTAAAAATCGATATACAATTTTAAAGGGAAAACCAATCTCTCATGCAGAGGAGCAATTACAACATCACTGTTTCACAGCTATTTCTCTCACAATTACTAGAGATGCCAGTTAAGTCCTGACTGGTGATGGTGTACAAGGGCAACACTAAGTTGCATCCCAGCACTCCAGTTAATCCTCTCTGTAATACTGACAATACCACAGTACCAGCTTTCATGGTAGCGTTTCTCATCTGGCTCAATTCTCTGCACAGCTACTTGTGCACATCACTTTGGATAAAAGCAGCTACTAAATGAATGTGCAAAAAGTCTACCCCCCCCCCATTTGCCATTAAATTGGTGACTGCACCTTGGCTAACAACTCTTTATACAAATCATTACACAATATTGACAATTTGATGTTTTCCTGTCACAAGCCATTTCCTCACCTATGTCCCCAATAACCCCACCCTGTATTTAACTTTAGCCCTCTGGGAGTGGGCAGAGAGCCAGCAGTACCCAGATATTTCCAGTCTAAACTGGATTTATCAGTAAAGGGAGGAGGACTACAGCCAGTGAGAAATTTCCCCAGCTGCTTCTCTGGTCCATGCTGTCGTTTCCCACGAGTAGACCTAAATACGACACGTGTAGAGAAACAAACAGAATGCAACGTACCATGGATCCTGCAAAAGTTCATGCAGTCTTTCCTCTTTCTATTGACATGCAGGTAGTCTGGACCTCAATCAGAACCATCAACAGTCCCCATCATTTCCCAATAGCTACATCTAACTCTGCCATAAATTATGATTATCTTGCTAACTTTTTCATTGCATTGATGTCCAGGCAAAATAGCCACTTTAAAATTAACGTTTACATTAATCTGAAGGCGCATTCCAGGTTTTTCTCCCTTATGGGACAAATCAAAGCAGAGTTATGGGTGCCTTCACTTAGCATGCTAATGGCTTTAAGTGATTGAGGTTTTGACTGGAATGGAGACAGAAATTACAGCTAATTGGGTTAGCAACAAAAAAATATCCAACCTCAATGTGGAAACAACCACCAAAATCATATCAAATTGAAAGTTCTGGCTCATCCTGTCTCATTCCTTTTTATATTGGTTCATTAATGTATTTTATTTAAAAAGAAAAAGCTGTTTTTCAAATGCATTCAATATGCAGCAAATTTTCTCCACTGCAAAAAACTGACTGAAAAGACTATTCCTATTACATTGTGATTTAAAAAAAAACTGAAAATGTTAAGAGGAGAAAAGGAAAAAAGTGCACAGACAAATATTAAACAAACATGCAAACTATGAATAAAAAACACTATATATGCCACTTTGACATGTTTTATGTCAACAATGGAACTGTGTGTTTATATGCATGTGGAGGGTATCCACTTACAAACTGTCATGGCTCTGTGCCCCAATGTCACAGAGTGCCACTAAGACAGCGGAGATACAGGACAATGAGAAACCACTAAAATTTCCGCAAAGCAGCTCAACTGCCACAATACAGTAAGATGACAGCCAACTTGACCCTTGCAGTTTTCTGTAGGCATCACTTTCAGTTTTGCATGAGTCACAGTCACTATTGGCTTGCTTCCATTTGTTTTTCTTTTTATAGAAAGGAAGAGCAAAGAATAATTTAGGGAACTTAAAACTGTTTGAAACTTGATATAATCCCCAATAGAGTGGTCACTCACTATTGTGACCATGACAGATAACTGAAGCTTCCCTCAGAAAATCCTAGTCCCTAGTCAGCCCTCTTTTAGCACAGCAAAGCTTTCAACTGATTAAAAAGTTAATACTGAATTTTGCCACAAATCAGTAAGAATTCATCACTCAAATTGTGCACCTTCCCTATGTTCTTCTCTCAAACTAGATAAACAACACTGGATAGATGGATGAATTAGATTTTCAAGAATGTTTCCATGACATGTTCCTATACTGAAACATTTGATTCATTTCCAAAACTCACAAGCAATATGAGACAAAACGTGTTCATTTATATGACGATGTAAAGAACATCCACTCCAGGCAGAAACTAGTAACAAGTAATGGAAACACAAATGACAACACAATGTAGCTGTTAAAGTCACAAAAATAAAGTATACAGTATAAAGTATACTAAAATAACTGAAACCACATTTTTGCACATAAGGCACAGAGCTAAAGCATCTGGAAACTGCCAAAAAATAGATTAAAATAAGTTATGAAAAACCATATACTTTTTGGTTAAGTGTTGTACTGAGTTTTCATTGTACAGGATCCTGTTATTATGTGGGCTGAGTGTACTAAAAGCTGAACTCTGATCCAACAAATACTAGCAAGCATTTTGTAATGTTTTTGTTTTACTTTGATTCAACTTTTATGTTAAAATGTTTATGCTTGTAAAACAGACTTCTAGTCAATATAAGGGATATGAAATCTGTTTTATTAAAAGTAAAGCATGACTTACTAGGTCTAGACATATATAAAGCTCCCTAAAATTGTTTACCCTTTTATACAGCCACACAATGCTCAAACCACTGCGCTACTCCCTGCAACCAAGCACGTTACACTTTGGCATTAGATTAATTCTGCCATAAGTACAACACTAGTCACATATAACAGACACATTTCAATTTCCAAAAAAGTATATAACTGACTGTGGGCAGTTTACTGTAGTTTATCATTAAGTCACCTTAGACAAATGAGTATCAGGCTGAATACTATACAGCATTCATTGTAAGCTGTTTTAGAGAAAAGCATCTGCTAAATGAACATGTATGAGTTTTTGCAGTCTTATACTTGTTAGTAAAGTGACCAAAAGACATTCTGATATGATCGAGTATGAGAAGCACTGGGATCAAGAGTTGAATGTATGCAGATAGAGAAGAATGGAGGTTGTGAGTGCCCCTCTTCCACCTACCTTCCACTGCTGCTGCTGCTGGTACTGCTCACGGAGTCAGAGCTGGATGAGCGGCTGCAGGACCCCGAACCACTGGGGGAGCGGCCAGCACGGGAGGTCTGGCTCCCCAGCCTCTGTGGCGACGGGTTCCGTGACTGTGAAGAGTGCGGCGACCGGCTACGGCTGTGCTGGTATGCCCGTTCAGCACGCCGGCTGCGATCCTCACGGTAAAGGTCACGGTGCACAACGCTGGCCAGGGCAAAGGGCTCTCGGGTACGTGGCTCATAGCGTGGCTCAGGAGTTTCAAAACGGCTAGGGCTACGGCTGCGGGATCCGTAGTAGCCCACACTGACAGACGCAGTCCCACCACCTCCAGCCCCACCACCACCACTTCCACCACTTGCCCCACCACTTGCTCCTACTCCTCCTCCACTTCCTCCAGAACCGCTCCCAACAGACCCAGAGCCTCCCCCAGGTCCGAGCAGCGTTCGATCACGGGGGTCTCGATAGTAGTCTGTGTCATAGTGCCGCTGGCGGTCAAAGCTCCCACTGCTGCGTTCATGGTGTCCATAGGCACTGTGATCATAGGCACGCTCCCGACTGTCGGGAGCCCTGAAGGGAATGGAGAAGAGAATTAGATCAGATCCACGCTATGGAAAAAGAAACAATTCTCACATTCACACTCAAAAAGTGTTTTCAAATTAGAGCTAAATAGTACATTTAAGAATTCAGAATTTTATTTCAAATTCAAACTTACACAAAACATACACATTGGTAACGGGAACCATCACACACAAACAGAAAAACAATAACATATAAGAAGCTAGGGGAAAAGTGATGTACCAACAGGGTCGCCTTTATTTAAGATGACGTGTTTTCAAGCTACAAAATGTGCAATTTAATGTCTCATAGTCCCTATATTTCAGAAAATTCATTCTAGCCCTATGCTAGATGCCCAGGCAAAGGTAAAAAATGTCATCAAGAATACATTACAAAAGTACTACATCATAGGACATAGAACTGTCATAGGACGGTTCTGAAATAGTGTAAACATTCCTGAGTATACAAAATAACTATTCTACGCAGCTAAATTTGTTTCATAACAGCAAGCATTTGGCTCTGATCACACAAACAGACTGGGTTATTCAGGACAGGTACAGGCTGAGCCCACTTGTTTGCGCACAAACAGAACAGAGCAATGCCGTTCATTGCAGAGCCTGTTACTATTAAGCACCATAATGACAGTAGAAGCTCAGCCTCTTAGCCCCCACATGACCCTGCAGCTGAAGCAAAACCGTTAACAGTACAGCACCGTCCCTACTCACTCCACTGCCGGCAATACCTAGGCCTGGCCCAACATCGGGGAAAAGGACAATGTAATGCTTACAAGGAAAAATTAACAGACTGCCATTCAAATGACCACATTTACTGAACAGAGGAAATCCAGCTTCATGCAAAACACCTAAATGTTACACTGCTCATGATAAGAAAAAAGAGCCAGACGGTCTTCACTTCCTCACCGTACTTGAAAAGGGATTGAGGCCACATATACCTCTATGAAAATGAGAGTTCTATTCTGCTATGGACACATTAAACACTCCTTATGCCTCCATCATGTATAGTGTTGCAAATATCATTGTCAGTAATGTGTAGGCATGGTATTCGCCTTTATGTAGCTGTTCAAGGGAACCTGCAATGTTAGATTTAAGCAACAAGCCAATTCCAATTATGTGCCCATTAACACAGCACAGTACTGTAGTAAGTACCTTGCTCAAGGGTATTACAGCAGGAGGGATATAAACTGAGGACCTTCAGTTTACATGTGGTACCCATAACTACTGTGTTAACTGCCTTCATATACATGGTTTCAACCTCAGCCAAGCCATTTACCATCATTTTACCCAAAAGTCCATACACAACAGAACTTTAGGCCTAGTGTTCTAAAAGCTGTATATCAAACATGATCACACACCATAAATCATTTTCAAGATGTGTGATGCCAACAACTGACTTACAGGGTGGGCACCCTTGTCACTTCAAAAACTATATTTTCTTAACTTTTTAATATGCAAGTAGGACTGAGCAGCTATAGGGTACAGAGACTCAACTGTCTTCTTTCATACTTCCCACTGACATCTTAATGGGTTAACAGGTTTCTTTTTGTGGATCCCACCACCTGTTCATGAACTTCAATCCTGCAATCCTTTCTGGCCCTGAAGGTCTTATCTCATTTATAAGGGCAAACCCCCAGCTCTGACCAGCAGAGTAGCTGACAAGGCTTCATTTGTGCTCAACATTTTAAATCCCCCACCTCTCCCAAGTCCTCTTTCAGTAATCTCAACTGCCTTTTTAAAACACATGAGACCTGTGAGACACCAAAATATTGTAGAGAATTTAATTTACAAGTACTGAATTAAAGAGTATTAGAGAAGAGCTACAAATTACAGTTTTAATCAACACACAAATAATTTTATCACAACTTACACACAAGCTCACAGACAGGCAAATACCATGCACGTTATAGCGTAGACTGGCCTTTACTCACTAAATCCAAGAACAATTCTTTATTTACCATTAGGAGAAAACATACTGCAGTCAAAACAAACAGCTTAACTGTATATTTGGTTCTGTACTAAACTATTACCTATTTTCACCTTCAGAACAAGAATTTATGGATGCACAAAAGGTAAGTACAGCCCTGTAAATATAAACTTTATGTATATTGCCATTAAGGTATTCAAGAATCACACAGATACGAGGCCTCTGAAAAAACCAAAGGGGTTTTTGTCCAGAAGCACTGGTATATATGGAGAAATGTCTTTACATGTATAACAGCAGAGTTCATATACAACTGATCTACAACTTTTACTAGGTTTATATCACAACCACACAGCATTTGGTGGAGTACATTCACACTCCAAACTTCTGGCTGCAAATCTTTAAAACTATAGTGACCAAGCAGAAACCACACAACAAGGATGTGTCCAAGCCAAAGTGTCAACATTCAGTGATTATTTTGCTTAATGTTACAAATGCAGTACTGACCTGCATAGTAATTTACCCTGTCTTACCACCGTGTTCCTTATTTAATATCTAGTCTATCCATGCCTCCCAAAACACGCCAGAATAAAGCTGACTCAAAGCTGTGTTAAGTAACTGAGCAATCCAACTGAAAGCAGAGACAAATGAGGGGAAGACAAAGAGCACAGCAAAAAAAAAAAAAAAAAAAAAAAAAAAGCAAAATTAATGGTGGCCTGGACCTGTGAATACGTGAAGGGGTAAGAAAAGGTATTCAGTGTAAANAAAAAAAAAAAAAAAAAAGCTGAAAGCAGAATCTGCAAAGGCCAAAAGACCTTTCGGTTTCTAAAAACTATAGCAATTAGTGGGGAAACGGGGAGAGAGAGATAGAACAGGATTTGACTCAGGGTTAGAGAGAGGTGCTGAAATACATAGGGCAGGACATACCAACCTTTTGAGAGAGCAGAACCCCGACCTACAATCCCAAATACAATTTAGGGAGATAGAACTTTGTGAACCAAAAACGGAAAAAAAAACAATGATGTAACAAAAAAATGGAGCAAAAAAAGGTGCAGTAAATTGTCAGTGCTTATCCTCAATCCTGAGTTCAAGCCCAGCAAGTAGAAGGGGCTGTCGAATAATCCCAAATCCAAGTTCAGCCAGTGTTAGTATAGTCTTTGACAAAAAACAGATGAAAGCTTCAAAGTTTCCACTGTCTTTAAATTCTTAGAAACCAAAAAAATAAACGTTTGATATAGAAAATAAAAATATACATAAACATAGCTTTGATTTTTTTTTTTTTAAAAAAAACAAAGCTAAAAAACTCCCAAGCATTGGGAAAAGCATACATCCAATTTGTGAAGTGCATGCCCTGGCTGATCCTTTCTGAGTTAATACCAATACAAGAGTCCTCACAAGAATGTGGGGTGTACTCAAAACCCCAAGCTCTTCACCATTTGTTGGCCTCTACATCCACCTTCAGTTCTCACAATATGGCAGTGGCAGTACCATCTTCACTGGTGCGCTGCCAGATCCAATATCCGTAGTAGAAAAATGCACACTCCACACGTGTGACATCAGGAACTACAGGGAGTTCGTGGTCAAGCTGTTGTAATAATCCTGAGTTCATCTTATACAGGATACAATGCTCTTTTCCAAGCACCTTGCACATCCAAACAAGAACCCAACAAGGTTATTCCAAAATCTGCTCAGTTAAATATCCATGAATTAGAAGGCAGATTAGAGCAGACTGGTATGAGGGACCAGTACTTCTAGTTAACTAATCTGCAGCAAGACAGTGAGCGCATTCTGTTCCAAATAACAAAGGAAACTACCAAACTGCAACACACTTCTAGATCCATGGAGTGAAGTAATCCAGTAGAGGATGGAAGGAAATTGCAAACATCCATAGAATGGTTCAATATCTCTCTTCCGTTGTCTTCAGGCCCTCTCCCCAAAATAGTTCCATGAAATTTCAGACGTTTCTTTTGTATAGTCCTCCTTCTTCTGCCAAATGTGGTCCAGAGCCCATAATTTCTTCTGTAACTTCCATTTGGCTTTTAAAAAAAGAAAAATTCCCAGAAAGAGGCAGGATTCCCTTTACTCAGTTCTTCTGTTTTTAACTTTTTTCTCTGCCAAGCCAGTTAATTGTAAAGGTCTCCACTGAATTTAACAGTAAATACCGATAAACATAATCCCATAGAGTAACTGAAAAAAACTCCAACACCTCATAGAACACATGGAGATCCTCAGGTTTAGCAAATATTAATCCAACAGAGACATAAATATCCGGGATGTATCATCCACAAACTCGGGAAGTGTTAGCCAAGTGAAACACCTCCACTATGAGAGGTGCAAAAAGGAAAGACCCATTTTCCAGTCTTTCGTGCATAGGTCACAGAATGCGTTTCTGGCTCCTCTTTCATACTTCAAAAAAAACTTTAAATAATAATCCATCATGTGCTGTACTTCCAGATCGAGAGGACCCCAAAGTAGACGGCACAAAAAAACATCCAATTCCGATGAAATTTAGGATATCCAATAGCTGTCATCGATGTTCCACAAAGTAATATCCAATAGAATATAGCTCTCAGTGTGAATCCCCAATAATTGACAGTTACACTACACGTATGTTTTGAAAACGACACATATGGATAAATTTGTTTATAATTCCATGAGTATGGGACGTAGAAGGGATCCCTAGAACATTTCCTATGTGTGAAATTTCCGTCAATCTCGTTTTCCTTTTTAACCACCCAACAGTAAAAGGTTTTTTAAAGGGGAAAAAGGTTTTAATAAGAAACCAGGGTCCCCTGTCATTGAGAGAAACCTCGTCCACTTACCCGTCTAGTCTGCGTTCATAGCGCCCCTCTCTGCTGTGGAGGGACGCCGTGGGCCCGTACACTGGCCCACCCGGCCCCCTTGTGAACCCTGAAACGTCCCGCCCACGAGTGCCTAAGGACAGGGTGTCGTCCAGACCACGTGCAGCACTGGGGATGGTCCCCGGCTCGTTGTAGTCGGTGCGCAGGTCCCTATCACCCATCTTGTTAATGGAATTGTGGGCCTTCTGAGCACTCTTAATGTCCACAAAATCCACAAAGGCTGCAACGCCACCCTCTGACCCCCGCTTTGGGAGGACTTTGACACTCTCCACCCGTCCATACCTGGGGGAGAGACAGAGGAGTTGAAGGGGAGGTGGGGTGGGTTCCACAGAGAGGAGGGGGAAGAGAATGGAGGAAAAAAAACATGGAAGATGAATGAAATGTTAACTTGTGACTTAATTCAAACAATAAGTTTATTAAAACTTCATCACTGCCCATAAAGTCCTAAAAGATTTGATTTGTAATGAAACGATACAAGATATAAATGGATTTTTTGTTATCAGTGATAAAACAAAAAGCACTCTAAATGGAAACCATGTCAATGAATAATTCAATCATTAACCAAGTAAACAACCTGAGGGGGGTAAAAAAGCAAAACTAGTCATGAACTAGTACTATATATTTCAGTACTAATATTAAAAAAAATACTTGCTGTACAAGTCTAGCCTTTGTTTTATTTCACTCTTACAATGTAAAAGGCTGCAAATGTAACCTTAAAAAAGGTCTGCTAAGAGCTTTGGCAGCAACTGCAGGTGACAGCCACAAACATTTATTCAAATAAAGTTGGGAACCATTACTGTATCTACTAATGCCCAGTACCTTGAAAAATAACAAACACAATATCAAGGTTAATGATTTCCAAAAAAAAGTTAGCCTGGATGATAGATAGGAACTAAAAATGCTGTATTACTAAAAGCTTAAATCTGAAACAAAAAAACTACATAAATTTTGAATAAACTTAAATTTTATTTTAAAACAACAAATAAAAAATGTGGTAGAATAAGTCATTTTGGTACTTACAAGTTGACAAATTTGGCCCAAAACTCCTAACAAATATTCAATATCACAGTTGTACATAGGCAGAAGCTAAAGTACAAGGTTCTTTTTGAGCAACATAACTACATATGGATAATATTAGTGGTGGAAAAAAACTGAATTCCTTTTAACCAGGATTGCTATCGATTTGTTTACATTGGGAGAACCAGAAATTTTCCTTTCAAAGGTTAAAACAAATTCCATTAATTTAAACTGAATTTATACACAGGAAATCATTTTGTCCGTTTTCATTATATTGCTTGATTTTTTCTGAAGTACAAACAATAACCCAAATATCATGTTATAGCTGCCAAAGCTTAAGAGACGTCTTTTATCAAACGAAAAACATCAGGGTTAGGCTCACTGAGGATTAATAGTAGCTTTTGCAAAAGTTTCACAAACTGAAAAAAAGGTGTTTAAAACAGAAGTGATAAAATACGTGAACAGTTCTTAAAAGTAGCCAACTAAATATTCGGAACAGTAATATTTTGTTAGATGTAGTGCTTAACAAATTCGGCTCAGGAGGAGATGTTTCGAACTAAAATAACACGGACTGAAACGATTCGGGTTCAGCAGCTTCCCACACAGACTCCCCGCCGCCATTTTACAGCCCCATTCAGGCTCGCGAGCCACCCCTCCCCCACAGCCCCCTGGCCCCGCCCCCGCGTGAGAACCAGCGCGCAAGCGGCCTGAGCGAGACACCCCGCACCGCACCCCCAGTGCCGTGTTTGTGTTTCTCTCTGCAATGGCGATCGCGCTGCTCCGTTTTTCCGTGCCTCTTCTCCGCAAGCGGACTTTACCGACGACGCACAGCAACTGTTTTATCACTGATATTCGCCTTTCTCGTGCGGTTTGCGCTGTATTGTGCTCTAGCCGCTCTCTGTACCTAGATTCTGTCCTTTTTTCTGTCATACGCTACACACTTTTAATGTAAACACGTTTCATTTTTTGGTATACATTGTGTTCTTACTCTACATTCAGTCGGAATTAATTAAATAAATCTGAAAATTTTGTTAGCACGGTCGTTAATCGGTGATAAATACCCGATACCGTAACCATACGGTGGGTATAAAACTGTGAAAATCCTTGTAAATTTTATGAGCAAAGATTATTGGTTCAACTATGCGCGTAGTTTAGAGTGGGCTCATGTTGCAGAATTGGGGATTCAGCACAGTGTGCCTGTTCGACAGGCCATTATTGTATTTAAAGTCACTTCAAATGTTGCTGTCAGTGTTAAAGTCGTGGCCCCACAGCTGGAGAATCCATACTTCTGTACGTATTTTATTTCCTCAAATCAAGAATTCTGTGAATGAATTCCTGAGATGTTTGCTCTGAAACAAACTAATCGACGTCAGACTGAGCACTCGGACGTGTGTTAAACTTTCCTGCGGCCCCGCAGTGACATCTTCGCTGCCGCACACGGGCTCGGCTCGGGATGTGATAAATGGCCGATCGAGGCGAATCCATTCGAGCCGCCGCTGGTGTTGAGCCACGAGCACAGCGCCATGTCAGCCCTTGTACAGAGCATGACCGCTGCTCCCCCGGACCTCAATCAGATGTCACTTTCTGCTCAATTCCTACTCAGTGAAGTTAGCAAACCGTCAGCATTTGCTTTACTGTTTCCACTGCACTCTCATTTTTAAACAAAAATGCCATGTTGTAAGATTTACTCTGCTGCAGAAAGCGATCGCATTTGCCTAGCTCAACTGCCATATTGAAAAATAAAGTCGTTTCGTCGGTTTGGTGGCAATAACTGACCAGCCCAGCATGCAACATAAACGAATAAGTTTCTTTTCACGCTGGGCGTCTGTGCCGGCTGGTCCCCAGACGGAGGTGGGGGGAGCGTTACAGTATCACCATTTTGTTTCTGCATCTGGGTTCAGTCGGTCGGTCGCTCGGTCCGCGTCCACATGCGCCTTGTGCGCGGCTACAAGCTGGGAGGCTTTTCACCAAACAGCCCGCTACTTTAAACGCACAGCTTATTACAGCCCCAAATTTTTACCGAACAGAACAATATGTTGGTCCCCACCAGCTCTTTCTCCCCCTACAGTTTTTCCCACGGCGCGCCGAATAGGTTCCTCTCCATACAATCCCGAGCTCGTCACGCTCCTTCGCCAAACTCACCGCTTGAAATGTTCCACGATTTTCTCCTCTCGTACATTTTCGGGTAAATTTCCCACCCATAAGTGTCTGGTTTCCCGGACCATACTGTGCGTCGTGTCCCCCGCTCATACAGCTATATTTTCATGCGTTTTAATCCTCGCCGGTAGTCCGTCCCTGGCTCGCTCGGTCCTCACTCGGTGTGAATGTGTCGGAAGCGCGCTCCCTACCAACGTGAACGCGCACGGCTGCTTTGAACTGCGCCTACTACTGTCTATTATCTCAGCGCGCTCCACTTTCTCTGTTTCGCTCGCCCGCTCGCTCGGAGAATTGACTGCGCATGTGCAATTTTGATATTCCCCCTTACCCCCTCCCGATCAGCATTGGGTGTGCGCAGGCGCCAAAATTGTATTTGTAGGAGGGACGTTACGAAATGTGGTATATTGTTGCAAAATAAAACGTATTAGGAATAAAAATAAATTCATATTTTGCTTATTTGTTTATACAGTGCATAATTTATTATGTAGATTAGTTCAGAAAGAATAACAAAAACGACAAACGAAATCTAATATTATGTAATAAGAACAAGCTATCAGCATTTTTCATTACACACGTCAAAAAACAATGTTAGCATTCTTGGAAGACATCGAAGATGAGAATTTAAACGATACACTAATTCAGTTTACCATGAAAAAGAGTTCACGTTTGAGGTGCTGAAAATATGAAAAGTAACACTGAAATAAAGGGGGACTTTCTATGGCTAAAATGAATATTTAATAAATGCAGAAAAGTGCTAATCCCGTCTATGTGTATTGAGAACCAAGTTATTAACATCAATACACGTAAGTGTCCAGAAAGAAGTAGTGTGATAGGATACGATGCCAAAACACATTACAAATTTTACACATTTTCTTCCCTTGGAACACTGGTTGTGTTGCTACATTTCAACAGAACGCACTCATAAGGCAAAAGGAGAATTTATAGCCACGCAGTACGTTGAGAAGTGCGCACAGAGAGTGCGCATAGGGAGGCTGAAGTGCACGACTGCAGAAATATGGCTGAAACGAACAAAGGGGCCTAGGGATGTGCACGAGCACGCGGCCCTGGGAAGGGGGCGTGTGTGAGGATCAGAGCTGCGCCATTCAGCGGCAGTGCGACGAGGAGCGGGGACGCGCAGCCAGAACCTTCCAGACGGGAGCTGCGGCTGAGACAGTGAGCGAAGCGGAACCTGCAGTCGCCGGAGGAGAAGCGTGTCTCTTCACCGCCTCTGCGAGCCGGATTCTTGCTACAGCCCGCGGAGCCGCTTCCCCTCGCCGGTCTGTCCACTGACCGCCTCCGCTTTACTGGCTGCCTTGTTAAACTGACATGTTTTTACACGCGGGATGCCGAGGAAACTCAACAGACTGTTTTTGTTCGGGGACTCATATTGGATCCGAACGATAACTTTCATTTAGGCTTCCATTTAATATTAAATATAATACAAGCATTCAAAGAAAGGATTTAATTTCTTTTTGGATCCTATTGAACTAACAACTTGACCCTTCCTTTGTTCTGGAACTATCCCTGGAGGAACCATTACAGGAAATGTCCGTGGATTAACATAAAACACGACCAAAAAATGTTTACACCCAGATTCCAAATGCGGTGTAAGGAATAGTTTTAAAAATAACGTAAGCCTTATTATAAATAGATTTTATCCCATACACAATATTAAATTTGCTTTCCACTCAAAACCGTGGTATCTATTCCAGGCTCGTTCTGTGGAACTGAAGTTTTTCCCCAAAATTTCAGGTTATAATTAAAGGTGAAAGGTGAGTGAGTAACTAGTACTAGTGAGGTTAACAAGGTTTGGGTTCAGTCTGGGAGATGACTTGCAGAAAGACGATCCTTGGTGTCCGGCGCAGGACGCCATTTTGTGTGCGTTACAGCCACCAGCAGCTGGCGCGTCACGTCCTCCATTTTGTATCATGATGGGTGGTTGTAAATCAGTGATATTTGTGCAAAATTCTCCGGATATAAATCACGGCCATCAGCCAAGTGTGTACTGCAGGTAATTTAAGCAATTTTATTAAAACTAACTGCAAATGCAGTGTCACATATGCGGTTTTAATTTACTATGTCATTTAATGTTACATCATATTACCGTTTTATGTCCAGAATGTCGGTCACCTTAGTCCAACCATTAATTCATAACCTCCCAGTATAAAGTTTTAAATGCAGCAGTAAATGGTATAATAAGATGGTATTAACGTTTTAGAAATGTATGAATAAAATAAGTTAAATTTTTAAATTGATAAATATTGACCATATTTTTATTGAAACTCCTGTGGTGTTTCCATTTCTTTTAGGTGACAGTAAAATAGAGGCAAAACTACCTGCATGAATGGAGGAAAATACAGGGGATGTCCCATTACTGAAAATGAAAGTTAGGTGGGATATGCTGGGTCAAGCACCAAGGATGTATTGAAATTATGGTTTTTGGGAGACAAATTAGGAGGATGTCATGGAAAGCGGCAAAACAAACTTCTCAGAAAATGTACAAGTCCATTATTACAAATGTAGAGCAAAACTGGTATACAGTATTATTACAACAAGCCATCATAGGAAACAGTGTTGGAGACCAGCTACCCAGCAACAGCACTCACTGACTTACGGAACACATTGCCTGAAACGAGAAATACTGCCCAGAGATAATTTTTTCATCACGTACTTAGAATATTTGCAAGATCTAGGGACAGTAAATCGGTTTTTAGATGCCATGCACAAGAATGGTGAAGAAAATACATGTATTATAGAGTAACAGATATGGGGATAAGTTAATAAGTATTAAGTGGTTCCACTGCAGCCAACAGTATAAAAAAGTTAAAAACATCATTGTGGATATATTTTTGACTTGCTTTTTTAATTTAAGGTGTTATTACATTTAGGAAAATAACATCTCAAGCATTTCACAATTGAAATGAAAGGTGATGAAGACAATCCTTGATAAAGTGTAGCCAACAAAGGACTGGATTGTACAAAATAATCTAATAAAATCATAGAAGCTTAAAGGCAAAGTCATGCTATTAAAACAAACCAGGGTTGATGTCCTATAGACCAGAAATATTAGCTATCTGAAGAGATTATAGGTTAAATAACTAATTATAGTGAATTATGTTCAGGCTTTATCAGAAGATTTTCCTTTGTTTACCTGGGGTTTTTTTGTAAACCTGCCTGTCTGTCTCTGTTGTGGTATTTGTGATATACAAATAAGTAGGCAATTTTACTGTGGTTTTTCCGCATTAAATTACATTAAGGAAGGTTATAAAGCTCGATTTTATTAAACATTTTTCAACTAAATTGACTAATAAGTTATTTTTAAAGACGGGAGCTATAAAAAAAAAACACAACTTCTGCCAGGAAGTGCTTACAAACTACCTATAGGCTGCCCTCTGGTGACAGAATACTTGCTTGAAGTAATACAGTTTGGACTGTTGGGATTCGGTTCATACAGAAACTGGGTTGTTTTAACAAGGAGATGGATGGAGGAGATAAACTTCTGGCATACACTTCCTCTTTCCGGAATTGCTTAAAATTTATTTTTATCTTATTTATTGAGCAGTTTTTCTGTCTGCTAATTTTGGCTGTTGTTATATCCAGCAGGTTATCAGATGAGTTTATCACTGAATGCCAAAAATTTGCTAATCTGGATGTATTACGTTCATTTTGCGTATCTGTCTTTTTCATTTGTTTTAAGGTTGTCATGGAAAAGGAAGCATAAGTGAGCCACTGATCGCTCCTGCATATTCATTGTGTACGTTTGCGCCTGGAATTTGGTGTTTTTACCTGCTGTCACCTGCCTTTTAATAACTGATTGGTTTCAGCTATTATGAGTTCTTATGTCTCTCTTTTGTGACTATTATGTGCCTTGACTGAGACACATCTTCAAGGTGTCCCCTGTGTAAAGTTTCAGGACAGGTGGCATAGTGGGTAAAGCTGCTGCCTCACACTCAAGTGATGAGGTTTGAACCCACTGCCGGCTTGTAGTATTGCTCCACCAAGACACTCACTCACTCTCTCTCTCTCTCTCTCTCTCTCTCTCTCTCTCTCTCTGCATATATACACACACACTCTATATAAATACAGAGTAAATCATTATAAGGGTTTAACACTTTCCATGTTGCTGTGGAGTATTTAGTTAAATGGATTAACTGTTGTGGCTACGTTATATCCATCAAATGCCTTGACTTGGCCACACTTTCAAGATGTTCCTTGAGGAATATATGGGTATTCAAGGCAGTAGCAGTAGTGGTATTCATTGCTGGTCACTCATTAGAAAATATGTGTAAAGGACAACTTATGTGTAATCTTTATTTTCAGGTTCGATCATTCAAATGCATGATAAAAATCTTGAATTATAAATTGCTGAGTTGGGAGTCAAAGGTGGTACAGAGATAGTAGTATAGTTTTACTTGAAAAGGTTTTTGTATTAGTATTTTTGTTTTTTTCTGATGACCTTGGGACACAAAGATCAAAGGTTTTGGAGCTGTTTCCTTCAGCTACAGAAGTACAGAATAGCTGTATTTGTGAAGTGTGGAGACAGCAATGCATTTTAATATGGTGGAGAGTATAGGGTATCCCAGTGGGGGGGGGGACAGTTTCTTACTGGGTGTTTTAATCAGGTAGAAAGGCTTCAGCAGCCACACATGAAACAAAAAAAGGTTATAAAATTCTTAGGTATTCCTGAACTCTCTGGTTGTCTTAGTTTTTTAATGAGGGTTCCACGAAGTGCCACCATTAACTAAAAACATTCTGATTCAATGTGTTTTTAGATTTTCTTAAATTGAGCCAGTCAATTAGGTCTAATACCAGACTGATCTGGTGTTAACAGTTACATGGTATTTCAGGTCACATCTTCATGGTATGATAGCTACTCAGTCTTCTTCTAAGCACTTATTGTACAGACATCCATCTGTCCACTGTTGTTAACTGCTTAATCTCGGTCAGTCACGCTGCTGTGTAGCCTGTTCTGAAATCACTGGGCACCAGGTCATGAAGCTATACCCTGATGGGATGCCAGTCCATTGTAGGGGGACCACACACACAAACAACAACATATAATTATTGAACTTTGTTAAAAGACATGTATTAAATATATTAGTTTATTCTTCCAGCTTTTGATGTTTTAAAGATTATATAATGCTGCTACTTAAGTACAAAGTATGATAGAAAAACAAAACAAAAATCTTTGGTGAACTGAATTTGCAGGTGCATATTGGGGAAGAGTGCATGTATATATGAACAAGTAAAATGACATATAAAATCAAGTCTAATACGTACACTACTTCATCCTGTAAAGAAAGGTTTAATCATTTAAAAAATTATTTGTTTTGGATAGAAAAACGTAAATACATTCAGTGGTTCCAGTTCCCAAATTTACAAATAAACAAGGGCCCAAAAAGCTTACAGTTTTATACTCTGGCTTGCAATGCTTTGCCACACTTGGTCTCTCTGTAGGCTCCAAATCTTGTGGCCATGAAACAACTTCCTTATTGGTGGGTTTCTTGTATGAGGGCAAGGTGACAAGGCTTGCAAAGCACCCTTCCATCCAGTGGGTAGCAGCCTTGTTCATTTGGCTCTGGTGACAGTAAAACTTGGCAGGTCTGGGAAAAGATAGCAAACAGCATATTTAATGTCCGGTAAGCATCTGTACAGGGAAGCCACATAAACAAACTAATGTTTACTTCTGCATTCAATTTGTGCTGTTGGCAGTTTATTAGTAGAAAATGACAACCTTTTCCTCTGCCCAGCTTGTACCCCTTCAGCGTCATGTACTACTTTTACCTCACATCGATAGCAGTCCTCATGGAAGGAGCGGCCCAAACACTCGACAGTGTAGCTGTCCTTTCCGTCCTCTGCGGGCACAATCAGCTGTTGGCAAGCGCTGCAGCAAGGAGCATATTTCCTGCCATTGGCAAGACACAAACTTAAAATCTTTTTCTCTCAACAACTTTTATTGCCTACCAAACAAGTTAAAACACCCAAAGACAGATTTGAAAGAAACATTTTTATTAAGTTCAATATACATGTATCCCTGTACTTGCAAGCATATTTTCCTGAAAATCAGCTTGTAAGGTAAAATCTTATGTTTTTTACCATTACCGTGTGTACGGATCTTGTTACTCATCAACATGAAAAATCAGCCTCATATCTTTTAAATCATTTCACCGATATATGCAAAAACTCTGTCAAAGATTCATATGTCTAGGTATACCTGTACCCTACTCTAGCGTAATGTTAGAAACAACAGAAAAAAAATATTTGCCATTATAAAACTGAAAAACATACTTTTCATACAGTCCTCATCTTTACAAATTTCCTCATTTTTTTTTAGGGTTTCTTAAGCAATTTTTTAAAAACTAAATACTACTTTTTATACCAGGAATATCTATCTTGGAAATTCAAGCACAACATTGTTGTATGACAACAATACCAAAAGAACACACTCTTACCCTGACAGAAACTACATTGAGGAGACAGTTTACAGCTAAAAATATATAGGGTTTTATTAATTATATCAGTTTAAATTTGAAAAATCTAAATCTATTTAGAGTACAGGCTTGCTCCCATGGTGCTAAACAGCTTTAATATTATTTTTAGTAACTTTAGAAACACTACTAATCTTATATTGAATCATTAGACACAAGTTTACCCTCTGAGCATTTTATTGAAGTAACTCACATTGTTTACACAAGAAAACAGCAAGGCTTCCCAGTTCTTGACCCCTACATACTACCTTTACATTCTTGGCTTTATAAAAGCTTCAGCATGCAGTGTACTTACCTGTAGTAGTCAGGGAGGCAGTAAACTTCCCCAACCTCCCCCTGTGCAAACTTCTCCTCTCCAATGGGCCGGCGACACGTTGTGCAGACAAAGCAAGGTGGATGGTAGCCCCGACCGAGTGCTCGCATCACCTGGTCTTTAATGGCCTCACCACAAGCCCAGCATTGCTCCAGACTCGCCTGCAAAGAGGCACACACATGAAGCACTACAGACAACTCCAACTTATTAAGCAGTGTCCCTTTACTGGTTCAGGTGGAGCTGGTAAATTAGTTTGTTTCCATATTAAATTTATTCATTTAATAAATAGTTATTGCAACTACTACAACATACTAGTTTACAGCAATGCCATTTGAATGAAAATGGTTGAAATGAACAAGGTAGTTGGCCATGGATGGAGAATCATCATTAGTACAGCAGTGGGGTACCTGGTAGCAGTCCTCGCACAGTGGTATTCCTGCCTTGTTGTAGTACAGCTGTCCGGCCAGAGGAAGCCCACACTGTCTGCACTGGAAACAGGTTGCGTGATACGTCCTGTTCAGGGCATTGATAGCAGGCTCATTGAGAGGCACCAGCTTTCGGCAAAAGCCACACACATCTAAAAAAATAAGGTATAGGATAAGCGCTCTGCATACCAGGGACTTGTTTGAACAAGAGATATTTGTTTTTCCAGAGCTCTTTGTGCCTTTGGACACCTCTCAGTTTACCTTCACTCTCGGCATCTGCCTGGTCTTCCCTGAGGCACTGGCTCACAAGGGGCTCCTTCTTCTCACAAGTGTCACATGGATCCCCAGAAGACAACCTCACAGTGGGCTGCTGCTCATGTAAGGCACTCCTCTTTGGATAAAATGGAGATTTCAAACATATTCTACCTCAATGAATGGGTGAACAAATGGTGTCATTGTGTTTGTGTGCAGTGCCACCCAGTTTTGTCCAAAACATTTCCTATGTTAATCAGTATTACAGATTAGGGACTAGAATGCTCATGGATCATTTCAAATTGGCTTGTAAGGTGAAATCTTTTAAGTTGAAGGCTAATTATTACCACAGCGTGGAATATGAAAATTGCTTTACTTTTGCCATTTTGCTCGTAAGTGTAAAAAATTAGTATCAAGGTATCACATCATCAAGGTATTACATAATTTCACTTATATATGCAAAAACATGCATCTCGAGGGACATCTGTATAGTGTACTGCACTGAGTTAGCAGTATTCGCTAAAGCAAACTCACTGATTAGTATCCCATTGCTGGCACATGTGTGAGGAATGAGGAATTTTGCTGTTTTTCCAAAAATTGTGCTTGTTTAATTTTTAAGCAACCAGATAAATTATTTGATGAATAAACCACTCTGGCTTGTGCGGTGCCCAAAATAAAACGTTAAATCTTACTCGAGAAGAGACAGCAGGGTCACTTGGCCGGCTGACTGGATTCAAAGGTGCAGGCAAAGGTTCAGCAAGAGGTGGAGGGGGTAGGAGTGGGTCTATATCTGCAGAAAGTTCTGTCTCCACACAGGGTGGTGGTGATGGAGGAGGTGGTGGAACATCTGATATGGATGGCAAGAAGAAGAGAGCTTCTGTACAACATTCACAACACAGCAACATGCCCTCACCTTGAAACAGTCTCAGTGACTGATGTGTCACTAAAACTGTCAAATATACAGCTTAATATCTGTTAGGGCTGGAGCAGTTAACAACAAAGGTGACTGACAACAGAAACTCACGTGGAATAAGCAATTTATTCAAAATAAAAGCTGTAAATAAAAGTACCTATTACAGAAATTAATCATTACCATATATTGTTCAGATTATTTTACCTTCCAGAGTGGTGTTTCTAGATCCAAGTAGTTCCTCTTGGTTTGCCGTGCCCCATTGCTTTGTGAGACCTCGACCGCTGGCTGAGACAGAGGGCAGTGCTTCCTGTCGGGGAGAATGGACTGTCTGTGTAGAAGGGACAGTAGGAGACCAGGGTTGTATGGTTGCAGGCATTTTGAATTGAGTTGTGCCTTGGGAGAGTGTGCTGTGGGTACCATCCCTGGGCACCGAGCTCCATGTTGCGCCTACAGGAGTCTGTGGTGTGACAGTGGCACGGTGTGGAGATGCCAATGTGATGAAGACGGAGGACACCATCCTCTTCTGGGGGGTTGCTGATGCCATGGCAACTGAAACAGAAAATTAACCAATCATTATTGTAAACAGCATTATCATTTTGCAATAAATAACCCATACAAGCATAAAAACAAAGTGCTGTTTTATTTACCTTCTTTCACTGATTTAGAGAAAATAGCCAAACATACCCGAGAATTCTGGTGAATTAGTACACCATGGGTTGACATACTATCATGCTCCATAGCGATACTCCAGTGTCTCTTTGGATATCCAGCCCTACTTTTTCCATATCTCTCTCCTGTTTTTAAAAATTCTGGATCATTGGATCTCGATCAGTGGTCCTCAGTTGTTATCTATTCATCTCAGTGTGTGCAAGTTCCTTATTCTCCATTAACAATCTCATAACTTTAGAGAACAAGTAATGTCATTTCAGTCAACTTTTCAGTCAAAAGCATCACACAGTGCAGCCCATCAGGACTGGGCTGAGAACTACCACCATGGTACAAACACAGTGTCATACTGGCAACATATCTGAGGGTCCACGAGGAGTTGCTAAAACGCCCCCCAAAGGCTCCTGGTACTGCTGCCTCACTTCTTGAATCATTGTACAATACCAGTCAAAAGTTTGAGTTCAGTTTGCTGGAAACTTCTTCCATTTGACTTTCAAACCCTGCAACGGACTGGCATCCCATCCAGGGTGTGGTTTCCTAACCCTGTGCCTAGTGTTCCAGAACACCATGACCCTGACCAGGATATGCAGTTAAGGATAAAAGATAACAGAAATGTGGTCAAAAGTACTGGTACCATTTGCATGTTATTCAAATAATGCACGATTCTTCCTGAAAAGTGCTGAAATCAAAAGATCTCTTGTCATCCATATATGCATTTCTTTGGTTTGCTATGAAAAGAATTGAATTTTTGTTTATTCTACAAAGACATTCTCAAATGGTTTGGACAATATTATTGGTACCATTTAGAAGAAATAATTATATTGTAGTGATCTGTGTAATAAGAGCTTAAACTGGCAGTTGGGAGAAGCAGCCATCGAACCTGACGGAACTGGAGCAGTTTGCTCAAAAAGAATGGGCCAAACGTTCAGAGCTACAGAAAACGCTCAGTTACAGTTATTGTCTCCAAAGGCCGTGCTACAGAGTATTAGATTAAGGGTCCCAATATTTTTGTCCATGTCATTTTCATTTGTTTCATTTTTTAAAATAATATGTTAAATGGAGGGGTACTAGTAATTTCAGCCACAACTGTATTTGGCAATTAGTTTAACAAGTCTGAGCAGGAAATGAGCTGCCATTGTTTTCACAACTCTACTGCAGCAGAGATGTAGAACACTTGTTGGTTTCCCTGCTTTCACTGTTGTCTTCAGTTTCTTACATAAAAGTCCTGCCTAGCTGTACTCAATCTTTTGACTGGCAGTGTAGGTCAAAGGACAGGCGACACGCACTGCGTACTGAAGGTGCTGCTGGCGCTGGCTGGGGGACCGGGGACTGAAGCTCTCCCCTGGAGAGAGGGTAGGGGCTGCAGCCCCCCCTGTTCACTAACATCCCGCTGAAATCCTAACAAAGCAGCTGAGAAACGTTTAAAGAAAGATAGTGTGCGCATCTTTAACATGAACCCCCGCCCCCCACTGTGAAACCCCATAACCACGAAGAAAACGCGTACAGGCTATAGTGGGACTGCCACACACGAGTAGTCAGGAACCCTTTTTTATCACACACACACACACACAGTGGCTCTTGTGATCGTTCTAGCACCATCAGCACTTTGACAAATGTGCCATTGTCCTTGCTCTGCTGCGTTTTTGTTTGTATTTTTTAATTGTACCACATAAAGCAGCACGCCTCGCGCGCACCCGCCGCCTCGCGGAGCCGCGCCGAGAAGACGCGCGGCAATTAAACCCGCTATTGTTCCTGAGGCGCCGGGAGCCCCGCGCGCGCGTACGCCATCTCTCGGCCCGCATACGCCCGTCGCGTCGGCGCGCTCTTACCGGAGAGGACGCGCCGCTTGGGGACCCGCTCGGCTCTGGTGTGTCCGCCGTGTGCTGCGGTGTGGGCGCCCGTGCTCGGTGGAGAGAGAGCCCGTCCGGAGCCACTCCTTTTTCCTGCAGCTTCTCCCCCCTCACCCCCTAGTGACAGCAGCGCGTTCCCAGCCCTAAAAGGTGAACAGTTAATGACTGACTAAACGCTGTAAAACGCACGCGCGCACACGCTCGCTATCTCGCTCTCTTTCACACACGCACACCCATCCCCCCCCACTGGAGTCACTCGGACAGGATGTGACTGTACCTGCCTGATCCCACTCATCCGCCACATTCACTCCCTCTTACACCGAATGAGTGTTTCCCTTCCTCCTTTTTAGTCCCTTTTCTCACACCCATTTCACTCGCCCTCTTCTTCTGCAACAGGCCTCATACAGCCACTAAGCCACCATTTATTTTATTTTATTTCATTGGTCTCACATGTGTTGATTCACCCATCATTTGTTCAGCTGTGAGAATGAGGAGACAGGAGAGCAGATGGATGTGTGAAGGTACCATCTGAATGCACCCCAGCTGTATGTCTGTGTCACTCAGCTCCAAAAAGGAAAATCCACAATTCTTTGAACATGGGTGAAGGAAAAGGCAACAAGGTTGAAGTGAATTATCGGTGAACGCCCTCTCACAGCTTCCCACTTCTCCATACTTCTTAGTCTTGTTTTCTGCTGAACTCTTTCACATTTAAGCAGCCAGCTGCCATGACCTGCTCACACCAGAATGTGCAGAAAGAGAAAGAGAAACTGACTAATGAAAACAGGAGGGGGACTACAGGAATGGGATACATATTTTGACGTGAGTGGTAAGAAGGGTTTGTGAGACGCTGAGTAGAATTGGAGACAAAGAAAGACATGCATACATTGAGAGGGGAGAAATAAGGTTGAAGGAAGGAGGGACATGGGGGGGAGCTGTGCTGGGGGTTCCACAGTCTGTAGAATGGAATGCAAGTGAAGTAAGTGAAGTCAGATCTGCGGGAAGGAGCATGCCGAGCCATGACATCATCCCTGCTTGCTGGGCCCTCCCCCACTTCAGCCTGATAGCTAAGAGCTCCAGATGGTGGGACGATGGACGCCCATTTGGCCCTCTTCCACACAGCATCCAGCTTGTACCCATACTGCCAGTCCCATGTCTACAAGCAGCTTTCACGCCTCTATCCAACACTTAAGGAGGAAAGCATGTAGTTCTACAGGAAAAAAGGGATACCAGACTCACGGGATACAGATGTGTGAAAACATCGTATCAGGTCAGCTACTAGAGTAGCTAAAATATGCTTGTGAAATGTACTGCACATGACAGCAGAGACAAAACTGCGAATTCCTTTTGTGTGTGAGGGTGTGGAAGTAGCAAGGAGCTCCAGTCAGTGTGTGTACCAATGTAAGGCTGGGTGTTAGTGTGCATGAGTAAGAATGGGATTGTTTGTGACAGTCTGTGTGGTGGTGATTTATGACTGTTTAAACAATTGTGTACAATGTTACTATGCGGGTAGCATGTTAGCATGTAAAGTACTGTACATATTGCACTTCACAGTATAAACATGCAAATTAATGACAACATTCAGTGTTTTCTAATTAGGTAACTGGTGTTTACAGTGTTTATCATGCTCAAGTCATGGGTTCATAGTTGTGTAGGTGTTTTCCGATGGGCTGGGAGCACATTATAAATTTATTTTCTCCATTTAAAATGATTCAAAATTGATAGTTGGTACCTGAAAAATTCAGCATCTGACACGTTTTCAGGGACAAATTAGATTAGGATACTGTGGAATTATTTTATGTTCACAAGCAGGTGGACAAGAGACAGGCGGCCTCACCTGGACCACTAAGGTCTGCAGGTCCTGGGAGGGGATCAAGCAGCAGGCTTTACCAAGAAAGCAAACCAACACGTGCAGCACATCTGTCCAGCAGCCCACAGTCAGCATGAGGAGCAGGAGGCTGCCAAGCCACACCATGGTATTCTTCTGAAACGACATTTTGGAAGAGGACACCAGTTCATTTGTGGACAGCATTAATGGACAAGAAGGAATCATCCTCAGGAATCTTAATTTGCCTCTTTCCAATATCACTTTTATTTCTCTCACCCTGTATGTAGACCAACAGGGTATAGCAAATAGTTAACGCTGTCAGTAGGTACAGCTCCATCACATGACTCCACGCCCACTGTGCCTATCCAGCAGCAAGCTCAGTCCCACCACCAGGAGGAGGTTGAATAGACGCTTTGGCACCACATTCTGGAGAAAGTGGAGATTGCAGCTCAAGGCACAACCCAGGGAGAATTAGCAGTGCATGAGGGTCTGCAGGGTAGTACTGGGAAGAAAGATCTGCAGACACAGGTTAAGAGAACAAGGTCAGCTGACACTAATGTAGACATTGAGGAAAAAAGATATGATTGATAACCCAAACAGCAGTTGTGAAGTGGAAAGCTGTTATGTTTATGCTGTAATGTGTGCCCTTCATGAAAGAATGGGACCTACTGGTCCAGCAGTAACAAAAGATGAAACAGCTGTCAAGGAAAGCCACCTATGAGCCCATGAGACCCAGAATTCTAGTCAAGCAGCAAAACTGCACTCAAACCATTCTTAGCAAATAACCATTACGGACAATAGATGGATAGTAACACAAGAAAATACATGTTTTGTCAGCAAACTGTAAATAATAGTTGGTTGTGTCACTGCCAGCTTTTCACATAAAAGGCAGCAAAAAGCACATTAAATTAATCTGATAATACAACATCCATGATCTGTGCAATCCATTGGTCAAATAATTGGTGAAAAATCACAAATTTATTTCTGAAAAAGACACAAATATGCCAACAACAGCAAATCTGAACAAACAATGTTTTTATTTTTGTTACACAGCATTCAATAAACTTTGAGTAATTATTAAAAGTAGTTCAATTTCTTTCTTTTAAAGTAAGGCATTGATTTTGCCAACTGGATCCCACGATAATAAAAAGGTTCAAGAAAGCAGTAAGGCTGGAGGTACAGCTCCACATGTGGCCAAAGTACATCAGTCCTTCAGTCCCCAGTGTTGATTACTATAGAGCTGCTTTGCATTGGCTGTGTGTAGCTGAGATATGAGAACTTTCAACAAACCCAGCCCTCAACAACATTCTGTCATTTATGGCCTGTTATTTATGTCTTTTTAGCAAAAAACCGATTACACTGCTCTCCTGCAAAGCACCACTTGCACCAAAAGAGAACATTTTCTGCAGTCTTAAGTAGAGCTTTCAATTTTGTAATTTCTAAAATTCCAGATAGGATTTTAAAATGCTCACATTTGGTAGTTTGCAGAGGTTCCACAGCACTACAGTATTTCCTATGTGAGGGTATTACAACTGACTTGATCACTTAAGATCTGTTATGTCTAAATGGGAGAATTTTTAACATAGGTATCAGGCAAGAAGGTGCTTTGCATCATTTGCTCTTGCATGAGTCCTATAAGTTTGATCCCTTCCATCCTATCTAATCTACTGCAAAATCACTGACTTGGCTTAGTGAACATAAGTCCACACATTCCCATTTCAGTCCTCCTGGGATGTGTGAGAGCACAACAAACTAAGTGGTCAGTCCTCCACCTCGGCCTGGCAGTACTGACAGGCCCTTTGCCTCAGGAGGTCCCAAAACAGCATGCTGAGGACGGTGTGGGGAGCGAGGCGCAGGAACACTGGACCCATGCCCTTATAGAGACCCATGAGCCCTTCAGTACGGCACACCTTCACCAGGCAATCGCCGAAACCCCGGTACAGCTGGCCCTGGAGGTGACAGCAGGGGGGTCACTGATACAGGTCAAGTTAATCTGCTGTTAAGCTTTTAACATTAACTGATCAGTTCTCACAGTGCAGTAAACCCTGGAATCCAATTCATCCCTGAAAACGTGTTGGATGCTGAATTTTTCAGATATCGAGTGCCTGTTTCAAGTCATCAACCCATGACTTGAGCATGATAAACACTATAAACACCTTATTAGAAAACACTTAATGTTATCATTAATTTCCTTGTTTATACCATGTGGTGAAGTATGTACAGTAAAGGATATTTCACATGTTAGTCCTGACACTGACATTTAAATAAATAGGTTTACTTAAAAAAAATAAATGTAGATAAACATTGCAGATACAAACAAGGCTGGCAGCTTTTACTGGGTTCTCATGGAATGAAATGAAGAGAGGCATGTGAGGTTTACTGTGTGAATTATCCAGCTCAAATTACATTAAATGTGAAGAAGCTCCACAAACATGTTCAGACAAATTGAGTGTGAG
Source organism: Arapaima gigas (assembly GCA_900497675.1). Lineage (NCBI taxonomy): Eukaryota > Metazoa > Chordata > Actinopteri > Osteoglossiformes > Osteoglossidae > Arapaima > Arapaima gigas. The sequence goes on from UFQX01000307.1 coordinate 125,253, forward strand.
ACTTGTGAGGAAGTGAGGAAACAGCTGATAAGACACCAGCATGTGCCCATTTCAAACTTTTGCTTGGAATAAAGTTGTAACAGTGCACAATAGTTTATCACAATACATGCAATATTATTTTGCATTACTGTACACTGTACAATACTGTATGGTATTGATTTGTTGATTTTTTACATTTTTATTTACTTTTTTATTTTAGATAAGCTCCCAATAAATATATGTTATGAAGTTTCCTTTCAGATACTGACATTTAGGTTTAAGAGCCATTAAAGAGGAAATCTGGATACAGAGGGTCTGAATACTGAGAGACTTACTGCTATAAAATAGCATTATTATGATATAAAATGTTTAAAAGGTTAAAGAAAAAGCAAATAAAAGGAGGATGATTAGCAGTTAGACAATAAACTAAAAAGGAAAATACTTAGAATAACAGTAACAAGAAACAGTAATAAAGAGCTGTAAGGAGTATAAAAAAACACTCACCTCGTGCATTTCATTCACAGGCTGGTTGTAAAGTCGTGTGCTGATGACATCAAATGGAGTCATGGTAACAGCCACAGCAATTCCACTCACCATGGCAGCTGTCAAGGCCACCAGCCAGCTGTTTGGATGAAACCACTATAAAAAGTATGATAAAACATTGTACAAACTTTAACTGATTTAAATCTATTTCTTCTTTGAAAAATTTTGGCGAAATATCACAGCAGTAACCAGCAATTACATCAGTGGTGGTTCATCCCAGAATGTCTGCACAACCTCTTGCACAATCTCACCTGCATTTGTGAGACCCAGTACTTAGCAGAGGTAAAGGTAGCCAGCTGTGATGCCGAGCCCACCATGACTCTGGGGACAGCCCCATTCACACCCCTCCACAAGCCTTTCACACCTTCACGTCGATATATGCTGACAAAGGCACTTGACACCCCCTGAAAGACAGAAAATGCGTCAGTGTGGCGCAAGAAGGAAAGGAGCGATGTTGCAAAACAAATGACAGTTTACGAGTGTAACTAGATCATTACAAAAAAAAAACTGCTGTGATGGCTTTTATATATAAAACTGATTGTATGATTTTCCCTTAGTATTGCATATTTGTCACAGTGAATGGCTTCAGATCTGTAGACAACATGTAATCCATATTAGGCAAAGTGAACCTGAGTAAAGACATGACAAAGTTTTCAAATAATTACTTCATTTAAGGAAAAAGTTACCCAATGCCCATCTCACCCATATTTGTTTATTGCTACAAAAAATTTAAAGTTAATTACATCATGTGATATCACATTTACTGAATGTCTAGCTTAGAATTTTAAACTGTGTATATTACATTGTGACCCAAAAACAAAATATTTATCCTCATTTGAAAGGATATTTACTTGTTCTTTTATTCTTAATAAACAGTAAGAAGCAGCAGGTGACACAGTGTTGTGGCAAGTAGTGCTGCTGCCTTGCAGTGGGCTGGTTGGGGGTGGGTTCAAATCCAACTCAGTCTGTGTCAAGTTTGCATGTTCCGCCTGCATCTTTGTGGGTTTCCTCCCACAGTCCAAAGACCTGTTTCAGGTTAACTGGTCACTTGAAATTTGCCATAGCCTGTGAGTCTGTGCCTGTCTGGCCAACCTGTGATGAACTGGCATCAAATCCAAGGGTTGTTTCATGGCCTAGTGCCTGATGATTCTGAGACAGGGCTTGTACCGCTTCAAAACTGACCAGGATGACATGGTTAGTAACAATGGATGGAATAAGAAGAACAGTGATAATGATGCAAAATGATTTATAGGATACCTTCAGATACTGAGGGATTACCATACAGATGTAAAATTGAATTTTCAGGAATCTCTGTTCCTGCTGCTGAGAAAATTAAAACTTTTTGTTTCCTTGTTATGTATGAAACTGACATGTCTTCAAGCAAGATATAGGTAGCTCCTTGAAACAAGCAGGAGTCTGAAGACATATCATCCACAACAGCAGATCTCTGGCACAAAGCAGCAGGACACATTGCAAAAGACCACATGAAAGTTGGTTCTCCTCACAGTCAGGTATGTTCCTCTTTCTGTCTCACCTGGTGGTTGTGCTGGTGGCCCACAGCAATGGCCTCCACCGTCTGGGCCTGCAGGTGAGTCTTCACCTGTTAAGTTTGGTGTAATGCACAGTTAAAAATCTCTCACCATTTCTTTAGCAGAAGGATCACCAGCTACAAGTCTTTAAAAAACCTTCTCAGAGAGGTCAGCACACAAAAAGTTTATTGGAAGTCAACCAGCGAGGACAAACAAAGTCACCGTTAAAGATGGTTAGTGTGTAATTTTATACCCCCTGAATTTGGTATGAATTACATTCCCTCACACCTTTAAATGGACTGCTGATGACAACATGCATGATTTGAGCCTTTGCATGGGAAACCTGACTCAGGGCATCAGAGCTGGCATGCTGAAAGGTCTCTCTGCACCATAATTATACATACAGGGCAGATAAAATAGCCACAGGCTTCTATCATCACCCCCTCCCCCCCAACAGTTCATGCATGAAAGAGGACTCTGGATGAGTCAAGGAGAGAAACTAAAGATAATCTTGGATGAGGAGGGGTATATTTAGCTACCCTGATGTGTACAACTGCCCCCAGCAACATGTGGTGTTTCCAGGAACACGTATAAGCCTAAACAAAGAGTGATGAATGGATGCACTCATGGGTGTAGGTTAAAGCTGCAACAGTAAGTCAAAGGCACTTTGAACTGTTTACTGGAAAGCAGACATGTCTCTTCATATGTGTAGTTTACCTATCATTTCTACTGTCGCAGATTTAACTGATTAAACTGAATGAACTTTAAAGAAAAATACAAGCTTCTCTCATAGTTCAACACTTGGAATTATGAGATCTTGGACTTGCTAGAATTCACATTACAAGCAGAATTCCATTCATTATGTGAGGGAAGCCTGTACTTAACCTTCCTGTTGACCTTATTACAGATTTACAGATACATAAACCAATGAATGCATTTTCACTAACCACTTCTTGCAGTTCTGCACCTGTCCTGACAGGGCTACAATGATCCATAGCCAAGTCCGTGCAACACGGTGAGTGAGGTAGCGACACCAGTACATGACAGGGTCTATCTCTAATGCCAGAGTAATATGTCGGGTGTGTGGCAGTGCTAGAGCTAGAGCACCCAAGGACAAGCAGCATGAGCACAGGAGATTTAGACCCTGAGCTCTGGAATGGTACAGTTCCTATGTTAACCATTATGTCAACACATTGTCCCAAAGTATGGCCAAGGTAAATTATGTATGAAAAACCTTGTTATTTTTATTATTGACATTTCATAAAACTGACGTCCCATTCAGGATGTAGTGTCACTGCCTAGCGTTCTGTGATTGTGAGATGGGCCCCATACTGCTGCAACCCAGTTCAGGATAAATTGGTCAATGAAAATGGATGGATAGATGGATGGATGAAACAACAGTTACTGCAAAAAGTAAAGACACACAAACCTCTCTTCACTTTCCCTATACACTCATCCTCTGTTATCCAGTATTTGATTTTTCACTTATCCAGTTTACAATTATTAATACCACGTATTGTGAATTGGTCCAGATTTTCATTCAACTGGTCTGAGACATCCATTTTATGTCCATGACATTCAGTTTGGCACAATAAATATTTGAAAAGAACTTTTATGTAGCGGTCACCACAGACACTCCACCACCCGTCTCTCATTCCTCCCCTTAAACTAGCCCCCCAATTCATCATCTTCCTCAAGCCAGCAAATTTCTGAACTTTCAGAAAACTTTCTGAAATCTGTCTTATTCAACTGTGTCAACTGTTATTCATCTGGTCTGAACGTGTTACATAACTTTTTCATTACAATTTAAGTCACTCATTTGGAGTGATTATAGGGTCAAATTGGGTGGGGAATTTTTCCCGTTATTATGGAATGGAATGGAATTTTGTTATCAAGTTTTTCAACATTTGGTCTGTTTTTATCAAGAAACCAGGGCCTGATAATTGGTGGCACACTTTGGACCAAGAAATTTTGTAACATTTTTTGCTGAGTCACTAAAGTTCCAGATGGCAATCAATCCAAACAATTTCTTTGTAGAGATGCTGAAGGTGTCCAATGAAGACAGCATATTTTTTTAACAGTTGCACTCACCTACTCTTCCAACACTCACCAGGTAAGCAGGTGAGGCAACAAAGGCCCCCAGTGCCCCAGCCATGGCCCCCGCCAGCAGGCTGCCCCCAGGAACTGTGGTGACACCCTTTGTGTCCATGTATGAATAGAAGCTCAGGCGGACACCGTTCATGAAACCTTGGTAGAGCAGACCAGCGGTGAGCCCCTTCTGCAATCCGCGCACTCCATCGGTGCGGCCCACCAACCAGAGTGCCTGCAGGGCACCGCGGTAATGCCGTGTGTAGGAGCCCCGTGTTTGCAGTTCACCCTGCAGCTGCAGCCGTGTCTTCACCACTTCTAGAGGGTTGGTGAACACACAGGCACCACAGCAAGCGAGAGCACCCAGGGCAAAGTCAAGTGGTAGCCACAGCACGGGATCTGGGTGCGACTGCTGTGACCCGAAGCATGAGTCCTGGGCCAGGGACTCCAGAAGATGGACCCCTTGCATCTTGAACTTTCTCCTCGCCCAGAAAGTTATTGACAGTGGGCAAGTCAGCTTCTACATTTATACATCATGGGTTGTGGGAGAAACAGGTTGAACTTGAACAACTGCTGCAAGAAAGAAGAATGACAACCTCAGGAATTTCTTCAAAATTAGTGCCAGCCCTCATGCAGCCCTACATTAGTACCAAGTCAGTCCCTGGTCATTTTGTTGGATCTTGACCTCATGTTCACTTATCTCCTGGCAGGCTAAATAAATCCCAAGCTCTGTCTAAATAATGTTCCCTCTGTCTTTGTATTTAGGACACCCACCTTGCTGCTAAAACTGAAACTACATACCTCAAATGTAACTGGTGTTCCTAATAGTTTCACAGGGGCTTTAACTAACTGTATCCATGGGCATAGAATGTGCAACCAGTGGAGTCTCCAGGCTGGAGAGCATGTGCATGGCTCTAGGTGGGTGTGCACATGTGCACAAAACAAAACAGCAAAGTGCAGCCATACAGCTCTCCAATAAGAGGGGAACAAACGTGACACCACCCATTTTGTCACAGTCACACATATGCCCTACTACACCAGCACAAGTGTCTTGCAAAGCAAGGACATACACCCACACAACAACTGTTGCTGCACATTCAAAGCTCAGAATGCCTCTAAGAAGAATTTCGACTGTACTGGCACCTGTCAAAGAAACATTACTGACACACACACACACACACACACACACACACACACACACACGAGTACTTAGAGAAGCAAAGCAACAAGAGAATCACAGTGGAAAACAAGGAATAACTTCAAACACACAGCCATCTGGGAAACACAATGAACACATGTAGCAAGTAGAATGCCATGATTTTCTTTAACCTCATACATTTACTCACTTTTTCAGTTGCTTCCCCTTTTGTCTTCTAGACAAAGTTGCTGGTGGTAAACACTCAGCAAGTCCTGTAGCTTTCAGTCAAGTCCATTGTGAGAGGCCGGCCCATGGATTTACCAGTGAACCAATAGCTGCCCTGCACCGGCCCCCCTCATACTCCTCCTGGCCAGTCAGCTTTGCCCCAACCCTCCCTCAACTGTCATGGATCCTCAGTGGGTTAAGGGTTATTGTGGAAGAAGGGGGAGGAGTGAAGAGGAGATCGAGAGGAAAGGAGGTCAGATGCTGCTGATCACTGCATTGGTTTCAAGGGAACCGGATCTTAATCCTCTGAGTGGAGGAGGCTGAGCCAGAGGCAGCTCTTCTTAACGTCAACATTATTTCACCTCTCAGAGATGTGGCAAACATCAAGCAAAGGTTCACAGGTCACCTGCTGTCCTTCCAAATTTCCTTCTCATCTTCCTCTTGTTTGACATTGTGTTTATTACTCCCTTAATGTCTTCCTTTAAAAACCATTTCAACTCCAGTTCTGTTTAATTCTTAGTTTTACAACCTGTAGAAAAAGTGTCAAAATATTTTATTTGTAATTATTTATGCGTGCATTTCAAATGCAATTATTTATTATTATTATTATTATTATTATTATTATTAATAATAATAATGATTTTGAATCTAAAAATGTAATGTATCTGTCTATAGTAAACAGTTTCGAGTCACTATTAGAAACTGGAGTGGGCAAATCAAACACTTTGGGGAATTAAAGAAATTGGCACTATATTGAAATACTGGAGCAGTATTTAAATGAATTTGGTCTTAAAAGTTGTTGATGATAGAAAAATCCACTGTCCAAATATTCTTACCTTTCATCTTCACAAATTGATTTTTCTTACAAGTAACTCAATTATACCTGACATTCCAGATACTATAATTGATCCCATTGAACTAATTTTTTTTAGCCAGATATTGAACATATGTTAATGTAACATATTTACCAAGAAAAATAAGGTAACATTTGACCTGTAATTCTAATGAATATAATTCATCTGAATTTTGGAAGATTTGAAAATCTTTCTTTAACTTCTCAACCATCCATCCATTATCATTAACCGCTTTATCCCGGTCATGACCATGGCAGTCCTGGAGGAATCCCAGGCTTAACCAGGTTCAAACTCACATCCCAAAGGACCAGGTGCTGTAAGGTGCCAGCGCTACTCACTGTACCACCTTCTATAACTTTTTATACAGGACTAAATTACCACCTTTGTTTAACACTTAAGTCCTCACCTTTATGCTATTTAATTATCTTTATCTATAGATATTTGTATTTTGTTTGCATGCTGAGTTTTGTTTCTGCCCTGTTGTGCAACTTGTTTCTAACATAAACCAAAACACTAAAAATTACCCCTACTTCAGCCACAGCTCCACCCTGTGGTATAATGAGGTATTGTTTTGGTTCAACATTGATGTGATGTGTATTACATTTCCAGACCATATTTTACTGAAGCAGGTGAAGTTAAGTACATTATTTAGTATGGGAGCAGGGAATGGCACTCTCCTGGTTTAGGTCCCCTGTATATGGCTAGTGTATCAGAAAAAAATTCAATGGAAACCTCTACCTGTACGCACATGAGAGCTGGCTGCTAAGGAACCCCGGCTGTGCCCATGTGGCAGATCTGCAACTGTACTCTTGCAACTTAACCTCAACAGCTGCAATCAAAAGTTGAATGTACAAATGGGCAAAGTTTTACAGACAGAGGTGTCCTTGTTAAGGCCCAGCTTCATAATCTGTAGCATCAATTGTTGGCAAGCAACACTAACCCTAACCCAGAGAACTTCTGGTTTGGGATATGTAACTGATTAAGATGTGTGACCCAGACTAGATTAACCAAACAATCTTTACTAAACAAATGCCTTAAGAATGACTAGAATATTCAGAAGTATGGCTCCTTATCATAAAAAATCATGTGCCAAAGGTTAGGGTGTAAATTTTCCAACACCCTGCTCGATATCTGGCCAGGTTTCTTCACTGTCCTTTGTATACAGTGTTAAAAAAATACTGTGAGGAGACTGCACAGCTATGTGCACGAGGGGTCCCAGCTCACTGGGTGGAAGCTGTATGCCAGCCTGGTCTCCACTAGCTGCTAAATGAATAGAAAGGAAGAGTCTGCTGCTGTTCCCATCCAAAAAGCAGTGCTGTTGCCTCCTTTTCTGCCATATCATGTCACTGGTATTAACCTTGTATTCATCTAGCAGACAACTTTTGACAAAGACCTACAAATCTAAGAAAACTAATGCATCAATAGAAATACAGGTGCAGACACAATTATCAAAACAGTCACTTAATCCAACATCACCGTTTTTGCCAGCGCACATAACACCAGTAGCTGCATACAGTATTGATACCAGGCCCTCAATCTGCTCTGTGTCACATTCAACTAATGAATTTTGAGAAACACACCAACTGTCAGCAAAGATTATGTTGCAAGTAGGGAACTCACCATACACACATCTCTCAACCATCCAGACTGCTCAAGTGCTTCTCCATCAGGGAAGTCTGACCAGCTCAAAATCACACAGGTGCAATAGGAAGAACAAACACAAGCTCAAAAACCTTTATTTTCACCTGCAATACTGATTTACTCAATTGCATACATCCCATCAGCTCATTTCACATCCTTCTACTAAAATGACATCCTTTCCTTATAATATAAAATTACAACTCAACAAATTTGTACCCTTCTTAATGTAGGGCATAAGTCAGGCAAATTGGCGCACACACACCTCATTGTAAACAATTCTTTTTCAAAGTGTTTCTTCATGAACAAAAAAGACACACCCATCTCTCTCTTTTCCATGCTTTCTCAACACACATTACACAGTATGTCTGAGCAAGTCAGATAAAGTCACTGAAGTCCCCAAAGAATGAATTATTTTACTCTCCCACCTTGATTCCTCTTCTGCCAAAATGGGTCAGGCTATTATTAGCATATTAAATCAATATTATAACAGTCCTAACAACCAGAATGCATTGGGAAAGTCCCTGGCACATTTGGGATATTTCACATGTACTGCATTGATGAGAACTGAAGAAATGGGTCTTGGCAAGAAGGATGGGGGTATGGTGGTGGCTGGGAAGTGACACACAAGAAAGAGCACGACTGCCTATGACCTCTGTGCCCGTCTTTCTTTAAAAGACAACAGCTCTGAAGTTCAATCCAAATGAGGCCTGGGGCCCGTCAGCAATTGGAAGAGGCAGTTCCAACTTTATCCATTTATTCCTGGGCATTATCTCTTTGCGCGCACAAAGTACAAGGCATTGGTTTTGGGATAGTACTTTACGTTTTGTTTTTTGTCCATCAAGCCTCCGAAAATGATGAGCTCTCCTCTGCCCTGAACTACAGTGTGAAGGCTGGTCTCTGGGGGCCCCATGACAGCAGGGGGAGCTCCTCCGCTCCCAAACACCTTCCAGGAGACGATGCCATCCGTTTTGGCCCGTGACACATCTAGCACGTACATCTGCATGGGCTTGCAGTTGAGCGATTGGTACAGGGGTTTTCCCACATTCAAGCTCTGGGGTGGGTGGTGGCCGAGGCGGCGGGCGATTGGAGGGATGGAGTGTCCATCTGCTCCTCCCCCCTGGCTGGCCTGTGGTGGGCTTGAGGATGAGGAGGTAGAGGCAACCCCCCCTGCGGCAGCCCCCCGTGACTGCGACAAGGGTGAAGACGGCACTGAGGAGGCTTTGACGGCCTCTAGCCCCCGACGCAGTGCCGTGGGTGACACAGCCCCTGGTGGGGTGCGTGGCGAACTGGAAGGGGTGTGGAAGCCGTTGGTGTTCACATGGTCTGTGGTGGAGGCAGGAGGGCAGTCCCAGCTGCAATCAGGCGGTGCATGAGTGTGTAAGTGTACTGGGTGCGGGCGGGGGGGCGGTGAGCTGGCTTGGGCGGGACTCGTGCGAGGTGAGGGGGAGAAGCCATTGAGCAAAGGGGGCAGGGAAGGCAATGGGGGGCTGTCAGGGCCACGTGAGGGTGAGAGCTGCTGGGAGGGGGAGGGGCTTCCATCTATGGCACCTCCTCTGGCTGATGGGCGTGGCCTCAGTGTCCCCCAACGACCGTTTACACAGGGCACTTCTTCAGCTGCCCCCAGGACAACACCTGCTGCCCCACTTCGCACTGGGGACTGGGACCGCAGCGGCGGTGGATCAGGACCCAGAGGTGGTGGGGTTGCACTGATAGGGGAGGGACGGGAGTTCAGACTGGGACTGAGGGGGGCACGGCCACTAGGGGCCTGAGAAAACACCACCACACACTGGCCCACCTGCAGAAACATCAAGGAAATTAAGTTAAAATCATTCCACAAAATGCTTATTGAATTTCAAAATACAGACAGGGGATGTTCTCCTACAGACATGAAGAGAATTGAGCTTCAGTAAATTTCAAGTCAAAAAGCCTGGAAAAAAATCAAGGTGATTCAACTTTTATCTCAGTCTGCAGTATACTATACACAAGCACACATGTGATGAGCATTCTGAATGTACATTATGAATCCACTGTGTCACTGCCACAACGTCCCCAGTCCCGTCAGAAGCAGCATCACATGGTCCTTATGCAAAGTAAACCACAGACCCCATAACACCAAAACACAGAGCAGAGACAGAGCTGACGTACCCTACAGGCTGGATGACACCACAGCTCTGGAGCTCCATGATCATCGTTTTCCACCCGCAGCTGCTGCCACGACCACACAGAGGCACCCATGTGCAGGAGCCATGCATCCTTCAACAACTGTGGAGGGCACAAGATAGATGAAAATGTTTTTAAAAATTACACACACCAGAACTATGCACAAAGCTGAAGCTGTTACATGACCACAGGAACATTAGGATAAAACACACTCACAGACAAAACCTATTACATACACCCACACATGGCACTCACAGCATTAGGGCCTCCACAGCCTCCCAGGATCAACAGCGTTTCATCATCAATCACAATCTAGGAGAGAGACAGAGAGAACTCACAGACATTGGCCGTATCCAGTCACTGACAGTTCTTACATTATTTGTAAGAACATATTCAAGTAAGATATCAAAAAGGGTTAAAACAACATTAATTTATTGCAGTCTAAGTTGAGCAGCTGCTTTCCTGTACAAAAGGAATATTAAATCATTACTTTCTTTTTCCAGTATTTTTGTTATACATACATGCCCAGGATACATCTTCCCTGTCTGAGCTCTGCCTTCACAGAATATTTATTTCACAGAAAGTTGACTGTGAAATTACTAATTGTTTCTTTTGAACTAGCTTTCCAGTATATTCTCTTCCAAATGTCCATTAAACTTGTTTGTAGGCAGATCTCATTAGCTCAAATCATACAAAGTGAAACCCAAACAACAGCTTTAGACTAAGTGTTTTGCAGACCAAAAGACAAGCACAGAAGACAGCAATAGCATATTCTCCAGTCAGCCCTACTGTGAAAACCACCAAGTGTTTCCATGAATGACCTCTGACTGAATGGCACTTACTCTAATTTTTATATCGGTCTAACTTACATTTATACTGTTCAGGCAGAGTGTTTAAACACAGATGACACTTCTCTAGCCTCTTGTGGGGCAAATATATTCACCAAAGACAAAATCGGCAGTCTAATGTGTAAAGCTCACCTGAGACTGGCCACCTCGGGGGTGGGGCAATGGGCCAGAAATGGTTGGTTTAGACCAGCACCAGTGTTCAAGGTCCAGCACCCAGACCTCATTACTCCTGGCAGGGATGAGAGGGAAAACATGAGTGCAAGTGGTGCAACTACAGCCATTGTTGGGTTAATGTCACAGTTAGGGACTGAGGTAACAGTACCTTGCCCACTAACTGCATGACTGGGGGGACAAGCCCCCCCTTGTATAAGGTTCTAACTTTGGTACCATTTTAGTTAAACTATTGAGAAATGGCAATTAATATTTAAACTGTTTTAAGTGACACATTACACATTTAAAAGACCACCAGGACTGCAAAATGAACTAAAAAAAAACATTAAATATTTGTGCCATGCAAAGTGCAATCACAACCACCTCCTGGTGTATCACCTACAGTATTTAACAGACAGGACAGGAGTCCGTGGAGGATAACAGTCATCATCACACTGCAAAGCTCAACTTAACATTGATACAGTTGCTACCAAAGACTCTTGTTTCACGCAGAGGCAAATAGTATTGATAGGTTATGCAGTCTCAGTTAAAGACACAAGTTTTTAATAAAAACGTACTTATGAGCATAGTCACTAAAGTGAACAATAGTAAACATGGTCTAAAAATGGCACAGTCATAAAAGTGTGCCATCATCAATCGCACATGACACAAACCATTTGATGACTGTACAGAGCAAGTGAAGAATTTTAGTTACAAAGAAAAGTGGCATTTGTAACTAAAGTTCTATAAACAAACTTTAAGCTAATGTTTTACTTACTGACAAAGTGATTTTATTTTAAAAAGTTAGAAAAAACATAAGTCATTTATGCTCTTGAAATATTCATCATACATGTGAAAATAGTTTAAGAACAAGTTAATAAAAGTTCAAAAAAATTGCTGAGAGGTTCATACATCTGCCGTGCTCCGAGGGATCCTCCAAACACTACCATCTTGCTGCCTATGACTGAGGAGGAGTGGCCTGCCATTGGTGGGGGGCCATGCGTGGTCACAACACAATTCCACCTGCAGACAACACAGGAATGACAATATTCCAAGTGTGACACTGACACAAATACGCTCTGCAATTGGTCCTGCAAAATGACTATCACTTACCAATTCTTAGATGGGGAGTAGGTATGGATTTCATCAAAAAACCTCTCTGGTTGGTGCAGAGGGTACGGGCTGGGTCGAGTCCAGCCTCCAAAGAGAACCAGCAGATCTTTATGCATCACCAAGGTCGCCCCAGCCTTAGGGGAGGGGTATGAGCCTGAAAAAAGACAAGTGCATTAAATGCATATCACAAGGCAAATGTCTTCTGGGACTGAGCAAATTATTTTAATAACATAAAGACAGTTATTCAACGACTATCAGGTACTGGTCATTAAAAGCATAGTTTAGATGACTGGCATCTGTGGGTGACCTCTGCTGTTACGCCTCTTTCGATTGAACAGACCTTAGAATGAAAACGCCAACTTGTCAGAAAATAAAAGTGTACTCTGGCTTTCATTTCCTAAAATAGACTAGTGCAGAACTTTATAATTATTTCTTATTTAACAGCTGTCTTACTTCAAAAAGACTTACAAATATTTTTACTTATTTAGTCACTTCTCACCATAATAAATTAAAATGTGAAGTATGTGTATTAAGATGCTTACAATGATTTACTCATTTATATGGGGGGTGTACCTGAGGCCAGGGGGCGAATCCACTCTTTGCTGTTGAGATCCAGCCTCCAGAGGTCATTGAAGGCAGCATTGCAGCTGCTCTGGGTACAGCCGCCAAACACATACATGGACTGGTTCAAGTCATAGTAACAAGCACCTAGAACACAGACAAATCACATGTACCGCAATACTTCATAAGCCAAATGTCACTCAATTCACAGTAGACTTAATTATTGAATTAGGAATTTTAACAAGTCTGGTCAGTTAAAAACAAAATCTTATTTAGGATAGATAGGCATGTAAGAAGCAAATGTCACTTAGTAAAAAGAAGTTTAACAAAAAAGTTACAGCAATCAATAACCGAAAAAAACAGAAAGCATCTGTTGGAGAAAATTAGAGAACAGACTAACTGTGAGAAAAGCGCTGTGTGATGGGGGTGCCTGGGTAGGGGTAGGTGCGGCTTTCCCACTGAATGCTGCCCTCCTGAATGGCCCTCAGGAAACCATGGTAACACTGGTGTGCTACACCTGGGATGGGGAGATCAGTGGCGGTTGTGTGAACCAATATAGTCTGTTTCTACTTTACATTATGCAGAAGGGAACACATAATTCACAACTCTATGCTCACAACCTCTTTCACTGAAGACACACATCAAGGGAATATGCCATAGTGCATATTAAATATTAAATAACTATATTTAGCAGACAACATTTTATGAAGTCTTCTGCATCTTCTGTTAAAGTTGGTAAACTATGAAACCATACAGTAGGGAAAAGTGAAAACTTTTAACAAAGTTATTCCTAACAAGTGTGAGAGTAGGGGATCATCAATGTATTAAACATAATAAAACCAGGCACATTTATATCTTACTAATAATGCTTAATGTACAGCCAACAGATAATAATAGATTTTGCAGCGTTCACTACGGAGACAAAAGTTTCTGGACCTTTCTCAGAGGTACTGTACATAAACAGTAACTTGCCAGAATTATAAAGTGGTAACACAGTGAAAGTCTGAAAACCACGCTCTGAACAGAAGCTTTTGTGGTGGCAAAATAAAAACCACATGCAAGGAATAGAGAGGCCTGCCTTTAATGAGCCGATACCACTGTTTGCACACCAGGGCAGCAGTCTTGTGCTCCTGGTAAGGGGACAGGAAGGACAGGATGTGCTCCAGCACTTCTTCCGGAAGCTCTCCCATGGCCCTGTCAAGTGGCAGCTCCTCCTTGTTTGTCCTCTCCACACCCACGGCTGCGGTGTCCTTTCCAATTTCCGCCTGTCCTTGCCCCACTGTAGCCTGTCCTGGCACTTCTCCACCCTCCTCGGTGTCCATTGCAATGAGGCTGTCATCCTCACTGTCTGAGGAGCTGGACATGCTGCCTTGTGTGCAGAAAAACAACAACATACATAAACCAAAGCCAGATAACCCAAAAATTTCACAAACTCTATTAAAGTGGAAAATCCATATACAGGGTCACTGTATGATGACACTCATTGAATTCTGGTTTAGCATCCTCCAAAGAGCTCAAATACATTTATAACACAACTTTGCAGAGCCATCCACACTATTTGTCTACAAAAGTGTTGGCATCAGCAGTACTGACCTGCATGACAATGAAGATACAAAGTCTGAATACAGATAAATGTTATGAAGGCCAGCCAGCAAATGTCACTGTCGCCACAACATCCTGTGACATATCTATCACCTTACCTTAAAAATTGATGACTGAACATTGTTTACAGTTATATATCCCATTTGTGTATAGCTCACTTCTGCACAAAACATTTCCTCTCATGCCCTCCCACATCTCAGCGACTTTCAATGATTTACAAGCCAGCTACTGCTTATTGCTGGTCTTAGGTATTTCTGAAAATATCTTTTTTAACTATTATCATCCCATATACCTTTGAATTTATTTATTTCAGAGCAGTTAATGTAACTAGTTTCAAGCACAATGTTTAAGAATATTTTATTTTTATATCAGTGGCTACATAACCAGAAGCCATTTTAAAGACAGGCAGTAGCCAGACATTGTGAAATGTGTATACACTGCAGGACTACTTCAAAAAATTTCGATGAGAAAATGTAACTGATATGTGGCAACTGTGCAGCAACAAGATGTTGTTGTACATTAAGGACTCTCCACTAAACTGCATACATATAATGTAAAGATCTCACTTATTATTAATACAGCTTTAACCGTTGATCAAGTGTAAGATAAAGAATATTAAAACAATTCACCAACGTATACAGCAGGGTATTGTCACTACATCCTTTCAGGGCTGTAGTGTCTGGAGGGTCCTACAGCAGGAGTGGGACTCGAACGTGGAACCGTCAGGCTACAAGGCGGCAGCCGGAACTACCACACTACTGCTGCTCCGGGTGTATGTAGGTTAAACACACATTTGATCAATTTCATCAATCCATTTTTATCTATTTTTAGGCAAACAACCCTCTCTCCCTCACCTCTCCCAGCTGACTGCACCTCCGGTGCTGCTCCGTGTCCGCCGTTCTCTACTCCTCCGGACCGCGTTCCCCGTCCTTCACCACGGGCTTTTCTCGCGGTCGATTGTGTGCAGCACCACCCAGCCACCTCGCCAAACCGCTACAAACCTTGCCGAGCAGCCATGTACCAGCCTGCCGGTAAGGCGGAGCTGAGTTGGACAGCGCTCTGGCTAACAAGCTAGCGGCACTCCCCTCGATCGAACTCTGGCTGAGGCCCCCTCTGTCCGTCGTATCGCCTCCCTCTTTATCCAAGTTTACCCTAAACTCCACGTCTGCCGCTTTTTGTCCGTCCGCCCCGCTCCTGCTTTAATTTCTGCAGCGTATCTCCATATTGCACACGTTCGCCATCTTCCTCGCAGGCAGCATCACAACTTCGCAAGGCTTTCGGGAGCGCGCACGCAAAAGGGGCGCGGGCACGGCGAGCGTCGCCGAAGCTCAAGACGTAGGGAGTCGCTGTTTAGGTGCTTTAGTGGACGCGCTGTTGCTGCACGCGGAGGTCCCCTGGACCTCTGTGAACTTCGGTGGAAACCAACACAGAAAGACACCCAGTGTGAGAATCACCAGACTGGGGGTCAGTGTAGGACTGCTTGGTCACCTGCTTGTTGCTTTCAAACAAAGAGCACAGCGAAACTAGGAGGGGTGTTGGCTCTGACCCACGTCTCAATTCGCTTTTAGCTCTTAACGCTACACTTGGCGATTTTAAATGACCGATTCATACTCAGAACATATCTACTTACGTCAAGGACAAGAAGTCAAATGAATGACTACCGCAGGTGACTATATTTGTGTATAATTCGTGTGGGTATTATTGCTAATATTGTTTTCACTCGCCAGTGCCTAAATTATGACGTCACAGAGCACTATTGCATAAGTTTATTCGAGCCGCCAACTGTAGGAGGTATACGTTACATAAATGTGTACACTTAAGCATATGTTTTGCATCCGAGCTTATTTTGAATTTCATACATTTTGCTGGGTCGTTTTGGTAAAGCGTATGATGTTTTACTGCGCAGGATGCAGGTACCAAATGTGTAGTACGTACTAAACAGCCATTTCACAGCATTTAGCTATGAGCTAAATACCCCTTACACACCCACTGTGCTACCCTTTTCAACTGTTAATGTTACATATTTGGTGTTCAAATAATTATTAACTGGACTGTTTTTTGTAAAAATACCATGTGGCACTTATACACTAAAAGATTTATGAGGGCATATGAGATCTTGATGTTTTAATCTCTGTAATTTATAAAGTGGAAAAAATAATGTAGGATGGTGAGTGGTAATGATACCACCAAAATATGCCTAAATACAGTATGCTAGAATTATTTCTTCATGATACTGGTGTTAGTTTGGGATTTCTAATTCTTTCAGTTTAATTGAAAATAACTGGAATATATACTATTTCAGGGTGCAAATAAATGAACAAAACATTAATTTTATGTACATTGGTTGCATTAGAGCAGCTGCTTGGCAATATTCTCCTCCAACCTGTAAGTGAAAAGTAAACCTGATTTATGGAATGTACTTATTGTGCTAAGTATTTTCATTATTTTTTTTTCTTTTTCCTTTTTTTCCTCTTTTTTCCCCTAAGGTATTTCCTAAGGTAGGAAAAAAAGAAAGAAAAAAAGTATTGTCATCAGTAGGTCAATCAATAAGGTTTCTTAATAAGCTATAATGTTAAAGATTTTGGGGAGGTAGAGGAGACAAGTTCCCTTTTCCCTGGTGATGGATTACAGCACCAGTCCTGTAACTGAAATAAACTGATAACCTGTAGGTCTCTGTAAGCATCTCAAGAACCAGGTTTCCTCCACTGTTTAAATATGTGGTACAAAGATCTTTTCCAGACTGGAAGCTCACCAAAAACTCCAAATGTTTAATCATGACATATTTTTATGTTATTATTAATGTTACTGTGATATTTAGACTCATTTATTATTGGATTTTTCTTGCCAAAAATCAGTTTTTAGCACAAATTTAAAATCTAACTCAAGCATGTATCTCGTCCTCTTGGTTACAAGCAAAAGTCCTTAACCATCTACATGCTTTATTGTAAACCACAAGGTACATGACAGTAAAAAGCTCACATTAGTTCATCTCAGTGCTTAGCTGACACTTTTATACTTATTTCTTTGTGTGTGTTTTTAATTTTAAAATAAAAATATCAAATAAGGTAAAATATAAATAAGATTACTATTTTAAGTCCCAACCTAGACAAAAGCAGTGAAATTTGTTCTGTATGACAATATAGCTCTTAAGACAAACCATCACCTTTATACCTAGTAGTCTGTCTGTATGTATTATTTGTTTTTTTAATTGTTTTTGTAAGAATCTGTACAGGTTAAGTCGATTTGAACAGGCGTCAGGTAAATATTGATAAATAGTTTTATTACGAATAATTAGAAATAATTGCTAGTGGTTAGAATAGGTAATGATATACATTCCGGGTGCATTCCATGCATTCACGTCCGTTGTAATTAATATACCTTAACTTTCATTCCAAATATAATCTTAATAAAATATACATGCGCTCGTCCAACTGCACAAGTGATCTGAGCGAAAACGAGGCGCGGTCAGAAGTTGCTGCGCGCTCCCGTGTCCTCGTGCCTCCTCCAAAGAGGAACTCCGCCCTTTCTTGTGACGTTGTGTGCCTCTGTGAACGCGCACGTAGGCAGGCAGGCGTACCTGGCCCGAGTGTGCGTGTGTGTATGTGTGTGTGTATATGTGTGTGAGTGTGGCCGGGCTCGGGATACTGTAACATGGAAGATGAGGAGGTTGCGGAGAGCTGGGAAGAAGCGGCTGACAGCGGGGTGAGTAAGACTTGCCTCTCTGCACAGCCTTCGTGATGACTGAGTAGAGCAGCAGTAGCGGCGGAGGCCACTACGGGGGGGAAGGCCCGTCGGATACGCCGGGGTGCCGCTCGAGAAGTAGGCCACCGCCGGGAGGGGGCTGCACCTCTGGGTTATTTTAGGCGGTTGATTCATGGAAATGGAGGCGCGACCGAGTGCGAGACGTGTGCTCGGTAGGTGGTGAAGGACACGACGGCGAAGATGGAGACACGGGCGCCCCGTTTCCAAGCCTGGTCTCCCCGTGGCCGCTCGGGGTTTGAGCTGCAGTGCTCCGGCGTGTCGCCGGGTGTCCGCCTTCCTGTCGCTTTAAGCATGAAAAATCGTAAACGGCGAACTCAAGGCAGTTTGGTTAAGAGATCGGAAGAGAGCCACTGCACAAGTTTTGTCGTGTTTCATGTATCGTGTATGTGTACGTGTGAAGTGAATTTGATGAAAACTATTCTCGCTGAACGGCTAACAAGAGCTGCTCGGGATTCCCCTGCGGAGACACCGGCGCGGGTGCTTAGGAATTATTTATAAATCAACTTAGTTGGGCTATTTTAACAGCGGGGTCCTTCAAGGGTGCGGGACGTGAAGCCTAAAGTGGGGAGAAGAGGAGCAGAAATAAGGATGAAAGTTTACTAAAATATGCGCACAGTTTCAATCCCATGAGCCAGTGCGAACCGAAGAGCTTTGTACCCGGCCGACCTAAGTGCGGACCCGGGCAACAATTTAGGGTTTTTTGATTTAAAAACTATTTTGCCTTGTATTTTTTTTTGTCATGCGAACTGCATTTTTCAGAGGAGGAGTAAAATAATTTGGTTTTATTTTAAAGTTGTTCCGCTAAATAATCAGAGCAGGAATCGCTGTTGGGTCTGAGACTCAGACCTTTGTTTTGGTTTCTTTATGATTATGGGATGAAATCGGATTGCTTTAATGCCCAGCTTCTGCATAAATATCCAGTGACGCAAGATTATTATTATTGTTGTGACCCGTTATTTGGCTGCTACCTAGGATCAGCAGGTAGTACTGTAGTTAGAATTGCCATCTTTAGACTTTGAGGTTGTAGGTTTGAATTCCAGCTCCTGCTCTAGAATTTATACCTATTTATACATATTGCAAGCACATGAATACACTAACCTTCAGTCTGCACACTCCATCAATAATCTCACACTTCAGTTTTAGTCATTTACACTGAGTAACAGCATGCCAAGAAAGCGATTGTTGATAAATATTCAGCTAACTTTCTATATTACTAGCTGTATGTTCCCCTGTTACGTTCACATCATCTGATAATGATGAGACAGAGAACTGAGTATAGTACAGTTTATGCAATATTTGTCCTTCAAATTTATTTTGTGAATCTCAGTTTTGGTTCTGCTTTTTTACAGCTTTTTAAACAGCTAAATTAGGGCACTAAAACTTGTGTGTTTTTTAGTCCAGAAAGATACAGCAAGATTTCTAAACAGGTATACTCTAATCTGTGGGAATGCTGTGGAATGAGTTTAGTTTTAATAAGGGCTTGTGTATGTAATGGGGACAATGAACTGAGCAGTGATTATAATAAAGGAGTTAAGGCAGTAAAGGTACAAGTACATTGGTTATTGTCCTTTATACCTACAGCAGCTAGTTGACTGCAGTCTGAGGTCCCCTTGACAACTACATGAAATCTGTGTTGTGTGTTTAACTTTTTTGCTGTAGTGTAAGATAGGAAGATCTGTGTTGCGTCAAGCCTGACTTAGTTGTTTGTGCTGTATTGCTGTCTCCATTTCTTTGGTTAACACTTTACTGTGCTTATTTAATACAGGAGATAGAAAGACGACTGGAGGCAAAACTGAGGATCAGCCAAAAAGAGAAGTGAGTGAAACTTGTGTGAATATTTCATTTAGAACAGCCCTATATTTTTTTTATTCATTTAGCTGACACTCCAAAGTGACAGTTTTTTCCTGTTTACAATTATTTAACCCATGTGCACAGGTGGGCAATTTTAAATGTAGAAATTCAAAGTTGCTAATAAAATTAAGTTGGAAATAGAATATTAAGAGACAAAAAAAGATTTAATAAAAATAAGGCAAAATGAAATATAACACATAGCAGGATTTTGTGGTAGAATTAAGGTAACATGACATTAAAAGAAAGAAAGAAAGATTAGATTGAGATACATTAATTCTCTTGTTGAATAAAGTAAAAATTTTATCTGTATAACTCATAGGAAATTTGCAAATTTTAAAGATGGGTAGTTGGTCACTTCTGGATGTATTACAGTTGATGTAATTTATTTATCTCTGCTCATGCTTTGGTCTCTGTTTTTGTCATCCAGTGTGGCTGTGGTCATTGTACTGGTGAAGGGTACTACAGTATGAGAGGATTCTAAACTTGGGTCCTTTAAGGGCAAGCCAGTGGCTTTGATATGTTCTAATCACTCTGTTCAAATCTTGTTTGTACCAGCTTGTTAGTGCACCTCTGAAACCTATAGCTCTATTTGAATATTGGGTGTAGAAGTGTTTTCGTCGTTAGCTTTGTTTTGTTCTGAGGCATAAGGTGAGCTTGTCTCCAACAGGAAGTCTAGTGGTAGTTCGGGACGTTCACCCATGAGGACGGCCGTTGTTATCCAGGACGACTCTCTCCCTGCTGCGCCGCCACCCCAGATTCGAATCCTGAAGCGTCCCTCGAGCAATGGTTCCCTGGGCTCTGCTGCAGCCTCCACCCGGCCCATGCCGCAAGTGAAGTCTCTAGCTCAGCGGGAGGCTGAGTATGCTGAGGCCAGGCGAAGAATTCTAGGCAGTGCCAGTCCCGATGACACCCCTCAGGATAGGCCGAGCACAGACAGGTAAATGGTTCCTGCATTCTTATGCCCTTTCAAATCTGTCTGTTGTTACGGTCCATTATGTTACAGAATTCTCTCTGTACTGACGTTGTCATTTGCTTGTATCTTACCTGTCCCCCAGGCCAGTGCGAATGACTGCCCCCACCACGTTGGAGGACTGTCGACTGAACAATCACGCCATCCGCCAGCCTACTGGCCCAGATGGTACACAGGGCTTTCACCAGCGCAGATAGAGAGGGAAGGAGGGTGGGGAGGGGGAGAGGAATAGCAGTTCTGCCTTAGAAATGGAGGGAGCTAGGCTTTGATATGGTCTGAAATATAATACTGAATATTAGAAGGGAATAGAAATATTTTACGATTAAATATGAGAGCATATTTCCTCCCTCACCCTTCTGATGGTTACCCTGACCCTGCTGCCACAAAAGTTCCTTGTCTAATACGTGTGACTGAGAGGAGGGGGTTCCTGAGTTAAATAAGGGTCAAATCTTACCCCCCCACCCAGTCAACACTGTGATGAAGCCACTGCTTCTTCAGGACTTGGCTCACTGTGACAGGCCTCTAAATCCACTCCCAGTGGCCCCGCTGATCCCTCCCTTATGGCCTGCAACCGACTGGGACCTCAAGCATGGGCAGCTCCACTGAGTAAAAGATGAAGGGGGAAATGCGCAAAAGGAGAAACAGACTTGAGTGCACAAGATGGCATGACGGAGTACAGCTGCTGTAAAGAGAGAGCTGATGGCAGCAAGATGCCGGCACTGGATGCCACTCTTATCAAGCAATAAAACTGATGTCATTGAGGATCACTGCCCTCCCCTCACACTGTCAACTCGTCACCCTTTCAGTGTAATAACTATTGATATTGCCTATTTGAGTTTTAAGTTCAGTTTCTGATTACTTTGGTGATTATAACTGTTTTCTTTTTTATGGGAAGAGAAGGTCAGAGGTGGAATCTGGAAAAGGCGGTTTTATGTACAGCTCTGGTTCATGGTTGTAAACTTTTTGTTAGCGTTACTTTTGCTGAAGATTGTGCTTTCTATTTAAAAACAAAAAATTAAAAAACAAGTAGCTGTAAAACTTGATGGGTTAGTGAAATAAATTTTAAAATGGCTTTTTATGAGTAGTTTAAAGTGTTTTAATTCATGGAGACATAAAAATTAATATTGAGAACAGAAACACAGTAAAGGAAAGCCAAATGTGTAATTACTCATAGTTGTAACGGAAACCCATGGATAAGAGGAAGAACCTGTGCAAAAGTGTTTGGCATTTTTGTACGTTTAAAAGTGTATATGGAGAGAACTGTAAAATTTCACGTGTAACAATCCTTTCATAACTGTGTTTAACATCTGTGCCACAGAGCATCTTCTGTCTCTTCCAGTGTGTACAATTCTATTAGGACCTGAATTACATTTGTTAGGAGGCAGAAGTGCTTGAATATGGTGGAGAGAGTTGGACCAGTGCATGGAAATGGGAAGGAAGGAAATAAATGCTAAAATGTGTGCTGTCCACACATTTAAGGGTTTAAAGGCTAAGGGTTTAAAGCTTGGATTCATGGGCAAACCAAAGATGGAAAATGTGTAATTTTTGAACGTTTAATGAAGTTTGTAAACTTCGTTTTGAAAAAGTCTAGAAACAGGTCTAGATATAAGATGGAGGATAATTAATTTTGTTCTTGACATTACAAGATGTATCAGAGGCCTTAATGATTAGATATACCAGGAACCAATTGTTTACTGAGTTCCTCTTCCTTGGCATTTTATGCCACTGAGATTGGACTGCCGGGATACTTGAAATAGAAATGGTATTTTTAATCTTGTGGTGTCTACACCTCCTTGGACACTGTCCAGCTCTCTCCGCCTGAACCTGCGTGACCTTGATGGATAGCTGGAAGCCCTGAAGCAGTGTGGTTAGTGGCTGCATTCATGTCTGTGGCAGTTGAGCACACTGTCTGTAGCCTCCATGTGGGTCTAAGATGGATTGGATGCCAGGGTTTTCCTGTCTAAGCTTGAACACTGAAAACCGCCTGTAAATACTTTAAAGATGCCCTTTAATAAAGATTTTTTTGAAGAAAAAATGCTTAAAATAATGTGCACATTTCTGAGTAGTTTAGTGTTTTATTTTTCTACATTGTTAACTGCATGTACCCCTTTTTGGTTGTGATGATCTGTTTATCATTTAGCATCACTTGGGGGAGAGCATAGCTATTTTTGCAAGACTTTTTGAAGGGGGCATTTCATGATAAAATTCAGTTTTCAGTTTTGACAGTGTTGGAATGTTGTAAAGTTACTGCAGCATTTCTGTAATGTTCCTGTCATTAGTGCATTTAACCAGCCAAGGAACATTTTGTTGGGTGTGATCAGTAAGCAGCAGGTATAGAATGATTTCAGTATTGAAAATGAAAATTGCAATGTTTCATTAAGTGCCATGAAAATTGTTAGTTTTATAACCCAACACAGACTTAGCAAATACTTTTTTTTTAATTTAGGCAGCAATAGAACACTACAAAGTCAGTGGTATGAACCTGAGAACCCCTCTGTATGAAGTAGACTAGCAGCCTTTGTTTTCCTTGGTCTCCCTCACGTGTGTATATCTATATGTTTGATTTCATCGTGTCTAAAATGTACATATGTCTTTTTGTCTTTTTTTTCTGTCCAATGTGCATGTGTGACAGGACTGGGCCTGAGCAGATAGCTGGACCCCTCTGGCTTGTTATCTGCTAACATTTGGTGTCTTGAGTCTGTCAGCTTCTCAGAAAATATGTTTCTGTATGTTCTAGACATATGCTTAATAAAAAGTGAACAATCGATCAGCAGAAATGTGTAATACTGTAAAGACCAGTTTTTTGGTGGAGTGTTTGCTGACAGATATTGGGTGTATTTGGACAAATCAGTACAAAAAATTGTTCAAGAATCATGTTTCAAAGTCACCTAACATTCAAAGTTATTTATTATTAACCTGAAAATAAGTGTTTGGTGCCATTTGTGGAGAATACCACAGTCAAATAGCACTGAAATTTGAAACCATGTGAATTCAGTATTATTGTACGTTGATTTATTGTGACAGGCCAGACCATGGTATGAGTCTGCGCAGCATTTGGGTACAACTGATGTGCAACAACACATCCGTATGCAGTTGCTGCGCAGAGATGATACCTTGGACAAGCTATGGAAATAGAACCAAGTTGTCAGAAAAACTACTTGTGAATATCTGATATGATATAATATAAAGGTCTGATGCAAAAAAAACTGTGTGGTGTGGCGTTTCCAGAAGCACCTTCTGGGGGAAAAGAAAAAGAATATGCGCAGCGGCTGTTCAGGAGTTATGTTGAAGAACATTACCGAATTTGGGGCAGTTGGTGCGCAGAGATGATTCGCCATATCCCTACATACAGACTGCGCCAAGATGGCAGAAGAAACTTATGAGTCTGTGATCTGTGTCAAACCAGAGGTTCACGTTTACCGGATCCCTCCTCGGGCAACAAACCGGGGGTATCGGTGAGTTTTTAAGTTTAGGGTTTCGGGTTTTCTTCCGTTTCATTCAGTAAATTAAAAGTGCTGTGAACCCAATACTATACTGCATTTGCGTAATTCCAGGAAGCGAAGTTTCATCCATTAACGGTGTAAAGTAAACAAAACGAGTCAGCAGGTTTTAAGCATTTCCCTCTGAACTAGCTGTTTTGTT
This sequence comes from Arapaima gigas, assembly GCA_900497675.1. Classification (NCBI taxonomy): domain Eukaryota; kingdom Metazoa; phylum Chordata; class Actinopteri; order Osteoglossiformes; family Osteoglossidae; genus Arapaima; species Arapaima gigas. The sequence goes on from UFQX01000307.1 coordinate 149,909, forward strand.
AGTTATGATACTGTAGTTAAAGTGAAACTGCCTAACAAGTTCCACCTAAATACTCGTGAGATTAGTGGCTGTTATTGCTGAGTGTTGCAAGAACCGCGCTGGCTAGTTGCAGCTCCACTACACTTTAAATAAAATTAACAACGGCCATTTTTTTCATCGAGTAAACCGTCAAAATGAAACTTTAACGACTTCTTTCATGGTTTGGCTACAACTGAATCCGTATTCGGGATCTTCGGTGTAAAGTGGTGATCGTTTGGCTAATTTTGTTGTAAATAGTTATAACACGCTCCCTTTCTGTGAAGTTAAAATGTTTTTAAAGCACATTTAGACAACGGTGTTTTAGGGGCACATTTTGCTCCGGAGATCGTTCGTGTCTGTTCGATTTCTTTCCATCGGAACCGTGCAGTAGCGTAGGAAGAGAAGCTCCACTGTAGCAGGAAGGACGGTGTCTGCAGTGGGACAAGATGTGCGGAGCATCAAATCCGCAAAAATAATCACAGTCATCACATCAGTCACAATAATGTCATCACTTCTGTCATAGTCGCATCCATCACAACGCTCACAGTCATCACATATGTCATCATAATCACATTCATCATTTGTCACAACAGTCACAGTCATGACATCCATTACTGTTGCCAAATCAGGCATCCAACACATTCATCACATCCACCAGTTCAGTTTATTTTGAACTTTTTTTCTCACCAGGATGATGTGTGACATCCACCACATCCATTGGCTCCAGCCACCTTGTTCACACCCATTCTCTGCTGTATCAGTTAGGCTACAGGTGCGGTAAATTAATACTGGGGGTTATTAGTGGTTAGTGTTTCCATTTTCAACAGGCTGTGTATATTTATTGTGTTTACTTTTCATCTAAGGACAGTTTATAGTTTGCATACCTTGATGGCTAAATGTAACTGCTTAGTTTACAGTGTGGTTTCTGGTTAATTTGCTGTTTGAATGACTACAGGTTTTTTTGTTTACGTGGCTTCTGGAGCCACTCTGGGTCACATTCCACCATAGTGTACAAAGTATAAAGTGGAACAGTACTGTGGTGTCCAGATAGAATATGTACAATGGAGCAAATGTGTTTGCAGGGCTTCCTTATCTGAGGCTGTTGCAGGACAGCTGTGTGTGTGAACACTGTTAGCTGTAATCTCCACAGAAAAGGAAAAACCTTCAAAACACACTCCCTTTACCTGTGCAAACTGTTTTCTTTACTGAATAAACACATTGATTAGACTGTTGTAAGTGAACTCAGTAAATATGTGTCAGATGAACTTGCAGTATTGCCCTTAATTTTTTCCAGATTTTGGCAGTTGAAAATTGTATGCGTTTCCACCACCGATAGTGAGTTACACAGTAATAAATTTACGACAGTGTTCAATTCTTTTTCAGTTATCTTGTAATCATAATAATTGTTATTAACATAGTGACTAATTAACTAAACTATTGACTTCAAAATTGCGGGTCCCAAAGGGCAACTAAAATTTGGGATTTCATCAGTAAACCACAAATGTGTCCATGTATGAGTGTGTATATAAATACTGTATGTGGCTGTAAAATAGTGAGCTATATTTTGGTAGGTTTGATGACAGCAACTGTTATGTAAGTAACCCAGATTACATGTGAATATTTTTTGTGTGTTCTGTCCTCATTAATATTTCACATCTCTCCAGCAGACTGTGAAACAGTCACTGAAAGGTTGAGCGCTGTTGTTTCATGGCATTGTTTGTGTGTCCGTGGCTCATGTTGCCAGGTGGTGTTTGTCCATTCTTACATTTTGGGTGGTTGTTTGTCAGGGCGGCTGACTGGAAATTGGAGGAGCCGGCCTGGAGCGGGAGGCTAAGGATCACAGCCAAGGGAAAGGTGGCCTTCATCAAGTTGGAGGACAAGACATCTGGTCAGCCCCCACCGGCACCTTCTGGCATCCCCTCATGCTTCATATTTCCACTTTTTTGAGCTTGAAGGGGAATTCCACCAAAACTGGCCATTCCGTTTTGATCTTTCTCATACTTTTGAAAAGTACATCAAAAATGTTTGTTTTCTGAACATTAAAATTAGCATTTTTTAAATTCCTGATCTATTAGCTACCAGTTTCATACTGTCCTCTGAGCCTTTTGCTATGTTCTGTATTGTGCTGCACCTTTTCATAGACCAATACATTATTATTATTATTATTATTATTACTACTACTACTACTACTACTACTACTACTATAATAACCTTTATTTGGTTGAGCCTTTGTTTGTTCATAAAGAGCCATTAAACAGGCCTGGTAGTCACAACAGGGAGTTTTTAAGATTACACATCAACAGTCCTAGCAGCTCTGGATTTTTCTGCCAAATAGGTTCAAGCAGAATGTGATTGGAAAACTGCTGCTTTATTTGTCAGGAATAGTTGTGACAAAAATGCAGAAGAAATGTTGCTCCTTTTCAGAAGCGCAGGACCACTTTTTTGTTAAAGACAGTGAAGATTGTTAAAGAAAACTGACAATAATATTATTTTGCTTGGGATTCTTTTTTATGAGTACACCTTGTATGGAAAGAAGAGTCTAAACAAAACGACCCAAAGTGTCCTACCTGTCAGAGAACTGCTGCACAAGCGCTACCAACACATTAGTTATTTTCTGAAATAATTTTCTGAAAATTAACTAAATACCTTGGGGAAAAAAATAAGTACCTGCAAATGAACTCTTTTTTGACTGGCACTGACTGTATTGCCCTGAATGAAGTTTGGAATTCACTGAAGCCAGAACCTGCACTACCTCAGGCTGTGCCAAGTCCAGTTGTTTATTAATGTTTTCATGGTAAATCGTGGTTGATGAAGTGACTGGAACTGTTGTGTGAGTGTGAGGGTGTGTGAGTGTGGAGTGTTCTAACTGCCCTTTTGTTTCCTGGTTTTCAGGAGAGTTGTTTGCCCAGGCCCCTGTAGAACAGTACCCTGGCTCCTCGGTGGAAGCTGTCACCGACTCCAGCCGGTACTTTGTGGTGCGAATAGAGGATGGCAACGGTAAGGCCACAGTTTTAAACTCAACCTCCTGTACCTTACTGCTGATAAACATGCTCACTCTTTATGTGCACTACAACACAACAGACGGTTATGCTGATTGGCAGTAGCACAACAGTTCTGGGCTGGCAGACATCACGCATTCTCACATTCACCTCACATACATTTCAAATTGACTTGAAACAACTGTCCAGATAGGCTGCACATAAAGATCATGGTAATTAAAAAATTTTCCTATGAAGCATCACATGATGTACTGTAGTAAAAAATATACTTAAAACTGCAATCTTGAACATGCCACTAACATTACTAGGAATACACAAGACCTTTCCTTCTACTGAACCTTTTCTTTATTCACAAAATTTACTTGGATTATGGTTGAGTATAGGTAGTATGTGTTAGTATGGTGTGGTTTGTAATTTCAAGTCCCTCTGGTCACTGTTGCTTCAGGACGCCATGCCTTCATTGGTCTGGGGTTTGCGGACCGTGGCGATTCCTTTGACTTCAATGTGGCTCTGCAGGACCATTTCAAGTGAGTTGCAGTGAGGTGTCAATAAGGTGCGGGTGATATAGATACTGGCTTCTGGTGTTAAAAATGTTCTATTGATACATTTCATGTAGATGTGATTTTTTTTTTCTTTCTTATCTATTTGTTTGTTTGTTTGTCATTGGGTTTTCATTTACAGTTATCTAAAATTTCTATTGCAGAATAAAACCAACTTGTATGTACAAGGCCAAATAACCCCTAACCCTTTCCCTTTTAAATTAATTTTAATAAAGCTTAAAGTTAATAAACATGTTGAAGTCTTCAAAGTATTTTATTACACTTTCATTGATTGTGATTTAGTGGCAAAAATTACTTACTTATTGTGTAACGAATGCATTTCCAGCCCAGAATATTTTTGGAAGGAACCAGTGTATATGTAGTACAAAAAGTAAAATATTTCATAGCATTATTCATCATGATAAAAAGTTTTTTTTGTTGACTTAGTTTGACTTTCATTACATTTCAATTCTCATGGAATGGCTTGAGGTTCAAAAGCTGTATTGCTGGGATTGTCCAGTGGATGGCTCTGTTTACACCTTTTTCCCCACTGTGCCCCTAGGGGATCTTTGCCTTTGTCTGGATACAGTACATTTAAAATGTGTCAGATGGTTTAAATGGTAACCAGTAACATTATGTGTTCACAGATCAAATCCTAACTTGAATGGATTTCAATTTTTGTTTTTCTCTATAATTAATGTTGTCTTTATCTTTGCTCTTTATTTAAACTTTGTATCTTTTCCCTTCCACTTTAGGTGGGTCAGACAGGAGAGTGAGCTGGCAAAACAGGAGGCAGCTCAGAGTGTAGCTCCCAAACTGGACCTGGGATTTAAGGAAGGACAGACTATCAAGATAAACATTGGGGTGAGCTGGGGGTCTGCAGCTGGGGAACAAGAAGAAAAACAGTCGATATAACACACTCTTTTCACTTTTGTTCCCAGAACATTAAAAAGAAAGAGCAACAGTCCTCTGGAGCTGCAAAGTCTCGACCCATGGGCAGTGGATTACTCCCACCCCCACCTGGAGTGAAAGGAGGAACTTTTCAACCCCCTCTTGGAGTCGCAAAGCCAGTAGCACCTGCTCAGACACCCACAGGTATTCCCACCTGTCCCACACTCCTGTTTGTCTCCTCTTTTGAGATTTCCTCACAACTGAACAAGAGCTAATTACTATTAACATTTAGGGTTATTATGACCAGACCATTAGTAGAGGTTGTCAATTGTTGACTGTTGTCTCACTGCCCTCTTCCTGATAGCTAATCTGGTAGATTTTGAGGACTCAACATCATCTGCAAAGCCTACTCCTGATCTGTGGGGGGATTTCACTACTGCTGCTAGCAGGTCAGTCAAGGCTGGGGGACAAAACTTTGATTGAAACTGTAAAAATACTGGGAGATTTTTGATACAGATGTCTTATGACTTCTCATAATGCCCCACTCTCTTTCACATTCCGAGCATTTTACATCCTCTCACCCAGATTTGCCCACAGACATTCTTGCTAACATATGCTTTGACAGTTTTTTGGATGCAGGTTGAGAAGGGCAGGTTTTCGAAGCTGAATTTTGATTTTTGGGTACAAATTTTGAATAGTGGTGAAAACATAAAGGAAGGGATAACTCTGTGTGTGTGTGTGTGTGTGTGTGTGTGTGTGTTTAAATTCTTTTCATATTTAATTTTTAAGGAATGAATATAGCACCTGTTCTCACCAATAATGCCCAAAAAGCCTAAACATGTCCCACATTCCACGCAGCCTGACTCTGATAGTGGCCATTCGTACGCTGCCGTCACCCTGGCTTGTTTGATCTGAGGTTTTCTGTACCGTTTGTATTTTCTCACCTTTCCATTTCCCCATCTCCCTCTTTTGCAGCTCTAGTAAGGACGTAGTCCAGTCAGGATGGGTGCAGTTTTAACAGGAAGATGGACATGTGCATATGCAGAGTGACCAAGGCATTCCTCTCCCATCTCCCAGGCAGTCCCATCTGTAACCCCTTGTCAGAACCAGGGAGGAGAAAGAAGCTGAAAAGAGTCAGACAGATGATCTGTCTGTAGTTTAATTTGACCAACTGAGCAGTGCACTGTTTCTCCACTACAAAGATATGATCCAACACCTGCAAACATACATACAGGTACAAACATCCTGTTAGACCTATAAGTACTCAAACACACACACACACACACACACACACACACAAAATAGTTCTTTGTCACTATATTTTTCTATGCAATTTGATGTAATTCTAACAAATCACTAACATTTTACTTGATTTGCTAATGATTACTGTGGTGTTGTGTTGTATTTTGTTTGGCTGACTTTTTGGACACCTCTCTGTTGGTTGTACATACCAGCCTGTATGTGAGCTGAAGAGCAGCTGTATTTTGAACCATTGTAATTTTGAATGTGACATTCTCCCTCACTGCCAACTTTGGGAAAACTGGATACAGGCATGCATTCCATGGTGGCACTCCACCATGTGGAGATGTTCCCACTTGCTCTGAACCTGACTTTCTTCCTCTGCCTCAATTTTAATGTCTAATGTTGTTTTTAAAATCACTTCCAGCATGCTTTCTGTTTCTCATCTCTTCTCCTCTGCAACCTTATTACTCCTTGGAAGTTGTCCCTTCTGTTCCTCTTCTCACTCTTAACAACAAACTCAAGTGTTTATGCTCAGAGCAAACCTGTTAAGTAAAGCAGCTGTCAAACAATTGGACTAGAATTTGTTGTGGCTTTTACCTGAAGCTCAAGTATGAACTTGTATGAAGGAGAGCAAATTTAGCAAATGTGCTACAGAAGGCAGATACAGCTGAAGCTTAGTCACCAGTGCCTGCTTTAGCGCTCCCACTTCCGAAATCAGCTGCAGATTTTTGGCAGTTTAACAGACACCGTTTTGGTTTCTGGTGCCTGCTTTACAGTATGTTCCTGTTTTCACAGGCAGCAGTGATTTGGTACATGGGGCAGGAGTGAGATGTGGGAGGAACTTGATAAGACGCTCAGTCATGGTAACTGGCCTAACAAGGCAAGGTAGCCAGTAGTTAAGAGGTTTTTTGTTCTGTTTGACTATTTGATGAACCTGTCTCAATTTTGTCAACGTTTGCATCTTCTTTTTGTTCCTTGTTGTATCTGTGTTTTGTTACTGTTTAACCACAGTGCCTTTATAAAGGGTGGATTGGTGTGGGTTTGGGGTTTCAGAGTATTTCTTCAAATTGTGGCCTTTTTATGTAAACAACTTCTGTAGATAAAAAGCAAAACTTCATTGTAAATAAACAGAATTATCTGTTTATTATTTTGTGCTTTGTTGTCAGTGGTATAAATTCAGTAATGAAAATTCGAACACATCTTTCAGCACATTTGTTTTAATATAAATTGAAAATAATAGTGAGATGAGACCCCAGGTGTCATGATTTCAGTACAGTAATCCCTCAGTATCCAAACTTTCTATATCTGAATTTTTACTGTAAAGGCTCTTGAAAATGAATGCCTATATCCTGGTATCCTAATGGAAGCATTTGCTATAATGAATTTTTATCCGAAGCTTAGCTGTAATAAAAAAAATTAAAAATGTAACAATCTACAAATAAATATTGTACAGTAGTGTACAGCATACTTGAATAAAATAATACTGTTATAAAATAATATCGTAATAAACTCTTGTGTTCTGTTAGGAATTTATTAGATGGATGTCATCAGCTGTTTCCGCCTGTTTTGATTTGTCTCATGTTTGCACCGCATCACCACATTTATTGTGCATTTCATTTTTTAAAAATAAACCTATTTATTTAAATGCTGGTTGTTGTGTGAAACAGAGGTGAATGGTGGGTTACTTTGACACACATCCTTATTCCCTTTATTCAACATCTCATAACATTGAACTCTTGCTGCGAATCCCACGCATCTGACGTGTTTTCAGGGGCAAGTTAGATTTGGATACAAAGGGATTACTGTAATGGAATTTGTTTGATTAACCTATCACATTTAGAGCTACTTAATTCAGTTAAAAACAATATGAACATGGTATCACCAAGATTGGGACACCCTGGCCTACTTAGCACCTAAAAGAAGTAACCACTAATATCCTGTGATAACATGAATTCTGATATAATGCGACTGGCAACTGACTCCTCTCCTCCTGGGCCTGGGGGTACTGATCATCATTTGGGACTTTCTCAACTCAATGTACAGTCAGTTATGTACAGGGTACAGTGTAAGTTTCACAGTCTTTCATCCTTTTTTGTACATTATTTTTTCCTGACCAAAAGTCACTGATTTAATTTTAACAAAGTGTAAATCTTAAAACAGCACATAAATAAGGAAAAATCAACTTTCAAATAGAAGTCTTACTGTTCTATTGGTAAGGATACATATATTTGTCACATGCATGCTTTGTCCATAGTAACTGGTCTACTTCCTGCACGTCTAATAAATTACAAATGCATGATAATTAAAACAATATCTTTTATCAACCTCACAACACTGCGAGACCACGTTGGACTCTGTTGAATATGAATTAAAAAGCCAATTTTTGCTCTTTGTGTCACTCTCCAGCACTACAGATAAAGTGCTACAGGCAAAATCCAGGATTCCAAGGAATTTGTAAGCTACAGAACTTTCCTGTTGTTTCTATCCTATTGTTGACACCTCTTGTGGATCTCTAACAGTGTGACAACTAACATATTTGTTTATTGCTGTAGAATGTAACTAACAATCTAAGTTGTGTCTAGGAGAGGAATGTGTGGGGTTGGTAGGGGGGGAAACAGCACCAACAACACATTGTGATTGTGGCTTCTGTTTCCAAGGTGTCTCTGCTGTTTGTTTGATTATGCTGTCATCGTGTAGAGCAAGTATGTTGGGTCTCCTTCACTACACTTACCTGCACTCTGCATTGGATGTGCATTAGTCAGTTCCAAAAATAATAATAAAACAAACAGAGGGCAACCTGTTTCCACAGCTGTACAAGAAAGCCCTCGTCTGCAGGATACATGGAGGTGAGTGATGCAGCAAAATGTTGCAGAAAATCCTAAAACCATCAACTCTGACATGTAGACTTACAAATGTAAAATATTTAGCAAATGTTACTTTAAATTAATGCATGTCTTTGCAACAAATCTTAATTTGCTTCTCAAACATAAATCCATAAATTGTGATACAGCATTAAAGGGTGATTTAAAAACAATTGAACACTTTCATAAAATTATTACTCAGTAACTTAGTGTCATCTGAATATGTAGTATACTCAACATTTGTAAGATTAAGGAAAAAACAGAGTTACTTTAAAAAGTAGTTTAGACTACATTTTCATATGATATTTAGTTATTAATACATCTATTAAAGCGTTCAGATTTTTTTAAAATCACCTTGTATTTTATCATTGCCATACAGGTTACGTTACTGCTTATGATAGTAATTACAAAATGAAATCCACTGTGGAAAAATCATAATGATAATTATAATTATAATAATTTCCTAACTGTTGTCTTTCTGTAAAGTGACTTACAATGTATGGATTGTTACATTAGTGCTTTGACAGTACGAGAAAATAATCATGAAGTACAGTGAACAACCTCTTAACTGACTTAAATAAAAAGAACTGACAAGATCTGACAAAGTCAAACTGAAAGTTACAGAAATGTATGAATGAATGATAAAAAGCACATTGAGACAGACTTTCAGTAAAAGCCAGGATGTGACACAAACAAGTTGAAACCAAACAGCCCTAAAGTGAGAAGTGGAACTTGAAAAGGCAGCTGGGGTTCCTGAGACTGAGTGCAAATCCAGTGTGACGTGGAAGCTCATTCTAGTTTGCTTCCAACTTCAGAAATTAGTGTGCTGAAATAAAAGCAGCCAGCAAAGAATGTCGAGAAAAACACCTTATCTGTACACACTGATTTCCCACTGCTGCTTAAGTAATATCCCGATGATATTTCAGTAGAAAGATCTGGCCAATGAACTTTTGTTGGTTTAATATTTGCTATAAATATGGATTTTATTTAACCTCTGCATTTACATTGGACACTCCAATAATGTCCAAAGAACAGCAGAAGGTGGCGATTATGGAAAAAGAAGCTAAACCATTGTTACGGGTATTGTGTTGCTGACTTTCACTTTATTTCAGGTGTGGGCAGTTCCATTTCCCTTGAAGTATTCTGCAAAATTTACATTTCAATCTGGCTCATTTTTACCGGAACACTACATATGATTACTGATGTAATGAATCCACTTTCAAAAGTCTTTACAAGACTGAAATTGCCCATGCCTGTTGTCAACTATCCATAAGTAATGCAATATTGTTAACTAACCAGTTTAGCTTGTTTATCTTGTACTTTCATAATTTGACCACTGTACTTGCAATTTAAGATGTTTCCCCATATTGTATAACTGAGATAACTCATCTTGACTTGTTTGATCACACTAAATGAGAAGCATTTCTTTTTCTAATAAATGTATAAACAAAGAAGGGTTTTTAATTTAACACAAGTTAGATTTTTTATTTTTAATTACAAGTTATGTTAGACCTCAAAATAAGTTATATGGTTATTAAAATGACAATCGAATTTATATAATTTGCTCCATGAATGACTAAATGACTTAATATATTCAATTATGAACTATATGTAACTATTTTGTCAATTTTAATCTACCTAAAAAAGGGTTAAATCCTGAACCACCACTCCATCACATGGCAATCTGTCTGTCTGTCTGTCTCTCTCTCTCTCTCACTCACACACACACGAGATAATTTAGAATCTCCAATGTCCAACACCTGTCTTTGGACTGTGAGTGGCGCAAACACAGGGAGAAACCGCAAAAGCTAGCTGGATTCAAACCCACGTCCAGGTCCACGCCCACAGCCCAGCAACAGTAAGGGGCCACCGGTACCACCCTACGCCAACGTAAAGTCTGGACATAGTTGCATATAATTTACCGCTAAAATGCGGCATAAATTATGCTTCAAATGTTGTGCGGAACAGACGTGCCTGAAGCCGGGAGCCATTTCAAACATGCCGCCCCCTGCAGGGCGCTTCTCCGCTCGGCATGGAGAGGCCCCGCCCTCCGGAAAGGGGACCCGCAAGAGCTGAAAAGCCGGACAGGACGGCGCTGACGGACGGTATCACGAGCATCCCGCACCTTTCTTTCTCCGCCGCGCCCCCGCAGCCATGGCTCGGCGCTCAGCCACGTGCGCCGCCCGCGTAGGTCTGAGGTAGGAGGCGAGCTTTGAGTGCGCGCGCTGCGGTCAAAGGTGAGAGGTCATCCGAGGCTCGCTTCATTACTGGAGCCTGTGCGCGCGCCGAATTGAAACCCAATAGCAAGATTATGCGTTTATTTCATCCCCGCACCGATAAAACCTCTGCCGGAGGTGCGTGCATCATAAAATCTCAGCCATATAATCTTGTGAAAACATCGGGAATATAACGGCATGGCGAGCTGGCCACGTTTGCTCTCAATTCGTCACCCGCTGCCGAATCCCGTAATCGAGCGCACTGATCAACGGGTAAAATCGAATGAGCAAACAGTCGATTTTTAAACAGGAAAAAGTGTCATATTCCGGCATGACCCTTTGACTCGGTCCGGGAGATTCCACCGGAAACCAGCGAGTCCAAGGAGCACAGCGAACCTGGTTTAGTGACTTCTTGTGCGTTCGTTCTCCACGGATCAGCACTCAGTCTTCGGTCCCTGTACAGTACCGTCACGAATATTTCCATAACAAGTAACGGATCGTGGAGCATCCTATTATGATCAATAATTCGCAGTGTTTTTTTTCTGCATACGAGTGAAGGAAAAAACTTTTTAAAAATCCGTCCTTCGCCATTATCTCCTGCATCGTAGCATTCATGTTCTAAAGACACTCGATTATTGTTTATATCGTTTGCTCAAGTGTTCCAGTATGGCAGGATAATATTAATGTTGTGGTAAATCACGGCGGGGTTAGAAGAGCGGGTACCAAATGATGACTGATCGTTACATGCTCCTGTATTAAAAAAAAATCGCGTTACATAACAAGCTGCATGGAGAAAATACGTGTATTTTTAAATAAACGTGATTGTAAGATGATTTACATAAGTTAGCCTCACTGATCAGTGCTGTGTAGTAAATTGTTTCCTGAAGGTTGTAGTGTCATGTCAGGCAGTGTGATCTATAGTTGGACAGGGATTAGTTAAATGTTTAGACTGCAAGGCCCCTCCTGTGTGTCTATCACCCATCTTTAACGTGATCAGTCTGCAGGACTAGTTGTTACACTGTTTTCCATGCTAGCTGCAGGCAGTTGCACAGCACCAGTTGCACCACATGCTTTGGACAGTCCCCTCCTTTCCAGGGAAGAGCAGCTCCTCCGGAAGGGGCAGTGTTCCATGTCAGACGTAATCTGCATCTTGCTGTTAATCGGCTGGAAGATTAGCCGTCTTGAAGTCCTGCGGAATTGTGGCTCACAACAGGAGTTAGTCTGAGATGCTGCTGCAAAAAATACAGTGTCCCAGTCTTATTGTACTGCACTGTCACTCAAATCCATGTGTGGGGAAAACAATCTGTATAATCTCACAGATGCTTACAAAACTCCATATATTTTGCACTTTCCCCATTTGTTCAATTGAATACTTTGTGAATTGTTTAAAGAGAATTTTACATGTGTTCACTGCTACAAGAAATGTTGGGACTTGAACAGGTTACTGCCTGGCTGTCAAGTTCTTCACTCAGTTTCTACTGCAACCACTTAACATTATGATACATACTGCCTCACATTGGGGACAAACAAAAGAATATGCAACACTGCCTAATTGTAATTATTTTATCCCTAGTCTGTATTGATCGCATAATGATCACTTGGTTATTAATACCGTATATCATACTAACATCTTTTGCTAACATGATCATACAGTTTTTCAAGTGAGACAGTACACCCTTGAAGAAAATACTTTGTCAAAGTGTAGTAATTATTTTTATTTATTTCAAACTAATATTACTTTGAAACTCATTCAAATTACTGAAAATAAAAATTCCTTCTCTTCACAACTTCCTATTCAGTCACATAAGCATGTTTACTCTTTGCCAGCATCAGCCTGCTTTCAACTTTATTGTATTCACTATTCAGTATAAAAGTTTAATGGGCAGCACAGTGAGGAAAGCTGCTGTCTCACAGCATGTGGGCATGGGTTCGAGTCTTTGTCACCATAGGTTTCCTCTGGGTGCTCTGGTTTCCTTCTGCTGTCCAAAACCATGCATTTTAGGGTAATTGGTCTCATTAAACTATTCAAGCATTTTCTCCAGTCTTTCGGGGTTGGGCATGGAACTCACAACCCCATGCCAAAAACGGACGCCTAAAAGAAAGATGTAGAAGTGAACAGAATGAGGGTTGTTTCAGTCTCCTACTCTATGAATTTTCTATCCAGGTGCAATTTACAGCCTCTTGACGCTTGAATGTGAAAATGCTGATTATTTTTCTTCTGTTACAGACATAGATGTTTATAGCAAAAACAGCCAGTGAAATTGTTTAGAGGGAATACAGTTTAATCTTTTAAAACTGATCTAATATTTAAATAGTCCTTGACCAGTTAGTATTATGCATGGTTGAAGACTTTGCACTTCCAGCACTGCGCTGTTTGTGAGCTATGTCATCTGGCATTTCACTTTAGTGCTCAGAAGCACTTTTTCTTTAGAAGTCGCAACTCTGACCAAGTCTATTGATTGTATACATCTGCGCAGGTGGTGCAGCTCCTGCATGTGCATTACTTACAGCAAGTGATTTGTTAAAGACAGAAATACTGTAGCACCCAAGCAAGAGCATTCTGTAACGACCACATCCCCACCAGAATCTGTGAATTTGTGGCACACAGTCCATGAGGTGGGGATAGTGGTACTCTTCTAAGGGGGTACATCCCCAGTTGCACAGTTTGTGGACAAGTTGCGATTACCAGTAGAACTTTGGTTTCTAACCATGGCATTAACCAAGCAAAGACTGTATTATAGAATGAATGAAATTGTAGAATGGATCACTGCCAGGTCACTGCAGGTTGAGTAGGTTGTGGTAATAGTGAGCTGTAACCTAGTGTCAAGGTCTTTTCATCCATCAAGCACTAACAGATGTACAGTGTATAGGTGGGCACCACACTACTTGTCAGCATCAGGATTGTGGGTCTAAATCTCGCAATTGTTTTGTGTTCCCTATGTGTTTGTGGCCCTGGCAGCTCTAAATTTACCCAGCTGTTTGCCTCCATATGCAGAAGGGTGAGTAGATCTAGATGAGCAAGAAGTTTAGCTCGAATTAAAGTTCGGTTGAGTCCGCTTCAATCTGATTGTATAGAGTCTTGCAGAACCCAAGATTAATGCAGAATATGACACAAGATGCTGATGGCTTTTTTTTAAATTAAAAAGCACACATAAAAGACAGACAAATGTCCTAAATGTGTGTTTAGGGTGGTTTGTTTTCTATCATCTGTATTATTTATGTAATACAGTGGCAAGTGACTAATAATCATAATCTGTTTAAGTAGTTTGATTGAAGCTTAATCCACACTGACACACTGATGGCTAAATCAGTGCTCTTGTTTTTCTGGAGAATATTGTACATTTGATAGGTTATATCAGTCAAATATGATTTATCACTGAGATATTAGCATCTTATGTACACGACAACCACAGTTTACCATATTGGTAAATTAGGAACTAGGGAAAACTTGGTCTTATGTATATATTTTTTTTAATACACACACACACACTCGTATAAAAAGAGTTTAAATATTTGACAGTATCACTAATAAAATACAAATGTTTTGCAAAGTTATTGCCCTTGATTCGTTTATTTTAGTTTGTGTGATGCAGCGAAAGGGTGTGAGAAGAGGTTTAGTTTGAAGCTTTTTGTACAGTTGACGATCGCCGTGGAAACGGCGACATTAAAGGGACTTCGAGCACGACTGGAGCGTGCGATGTGACGGAAGACATCAGTGGGTTTACAGTGGTTTTACACCACTTCGCCGGTCTCCAGTGAAACACCACATTTTCACACCTGTCTATTGTACAGCAAACTATATACAGTTACTAAATATTAACTTTATATTCTTAAGCGATTTACAGCTTTCACGAGCTTTCATATGTTGCAGAACCGTGATGTAAAGATAGGTAAATCATATTAAGTGAATTAATATATAATAATAACTTTAATTCGTTTTGGGAAGAGACGTCAGATGAGTTATTGTAATAAAATTTGAGATTATGATGGAAAAGGTTAAAGGACAGATGGAGATGAAAGAGTTTGCAGGAGTGTGTGTGTGTGTGTGTGTGTGTTTTGCGGGGGACGGGACGGTGGGTGTGTTTAAATGCCCTAATCCCCACCGTCCTCAATCTCTGTCCTTCACTCGGTGTGTGAGCGCCGCCGGACTCGCAGACAGCCACCTAGTGCGCGTGCCCGCAAACCCTACACTCACACACACGTGCGCGCGCGCACACAACAGGATCGGCCTCGTGCCCGCGTTCCTCGGCGTGTCTTCCTCTTCCCGCTATACGGAGTATACAGCCGTGTGGTCGTTAATCCGTGTTTAAAGCGCAGTCGTAACCGGACCGAACCGGACTGGACCGCGGGTGTCCGGCAGAAAAAGGGTCCCGATGAGTGATTCGGAGCGTCCGGGCGGCGAGTCCAAGTTGGAAGCGGTCATACAGGTGACAGTATAGCTCACAGCATCGCTCTTATTCCTGCAATGTATGGTATTATAGTACACACTTTTATATAATTATCCTATTGTAATATGCAAAGTAAATTGTCTGCCGCTTCATATCGTGTTCCAACGGTGATTGGTCATCACCTTAGATGAACTTGCAAAATTTTATAATTTGCACCTTTTTCATCCTGAAACGTCTCTGTGTGTGTGTGTGTGTGTGTGTGTGTGTGTGTGTCTGTGTGTGTGTGTATGTGTGTGGGTTTTGAAAGCTCTCAGAGCCTCTCTCCTTGCTGTGTGTTTATGCCACCATGCTTGTGTGAGTCTTTGTGCCTGGGTACAAATCACGGTTGTATTCTGATATAAATACCCAGCTCTGTGGGGGATTGCATTCACTGCTGAGCTGCCACCTGTCTGCTGACCCACACGAACAGTGTGTGGCCAAGAATCGCTGCTCGGTATTGTGCTGTGAATGTGTGTGAGCCCGTCCACTCTAGGCAGGTGTGTTATGGCAGCTGTCTTTCTGTCTCCCACCTCCTTCCATCTTTGCCATGTCCTCTCTGCTTGGTCAGTAGAAGCTGGAGGAGGACGTGTTGGCCGAAGAGAAGCGTCTAACAGTCAGAGGCCCGGCCCAAGACGCTTTGCCGGCCAGCTTACCTGCACGGATACGGGAGATTGTTACTAAGAACCTTGGTGACGACGGTAAGTGGTCAGCCAGTGAGGAACATGGGTGTCAGCAACCTGTTGTGTTGCCTCCCCCCGAGCACTGTGCAGTTGTAGAAGTCCGAACAGCAGTAAAACACAGTAATGCTGCTTCGAGTCATGTGTGCACCCCCCTCTCTCCCCAGCCACCGGCACCATGTCCTCGGTTCTGTCGCTCCAGGAGGAGAACCGGGTGCTGCAGGGGGAGCTGGGTCGCCTGGAGGACCTGCTGGCCCACAGCCGGGCTGAGCGTGATGAGCTGGCCATTAAGTACAGCGCCATAAGCGAGAGGGTGAGGTGTTACATTGTCATTGTGCCCCTGGCTTACTGTTTTTCCATTTCAGTGTGTTATTATGTTCTTACATTAACAAATAGCATTTTGTTATTGCTTCGTTTTACACATGCAGGGAACTGAACATCTACCTGCAGGATATTCACCAGCAACTTAAAATTGAGAGAAAAAGGCAAGAAATGTGACACAATGCTATGAGAGCAAGGACAGTTTCCTCTTGCCCCTTTTTATTCAGTACTTTTTTTTGTGGGAAGGAGCTTGGTCAGTCTCCTTGGCAACAGGGCTGGGAATGTGAAGTGGTTGCTATGGCGGTTGTCACCCTTGGTGACAGTAAACACGGGAGACTGAATGGGAGATTGAGGAGGTGTACAATGTTTTTTTTTTTTTGGTGGAACCGTTGTAATGAAAAAAACAAGTGGGGCCTTTTTGGTGGGAGGGAGTTATGGACCCAGAATGTGGCTTCATCACACCTTCCAGAATTCAGTTGGCAATCCCTTGTTTCCATCACACTTGGAGCCTGTGCAGTGATATAAAATTCCCTTAATGCAAGTGGTGTATTACAGCATGTCAATATACATGTGAAAGTTAAAATTAAATTCGGGTATATTTAGATGAAGGTTACTACATCAGTATTTCAGTGCAAGGCCATATGATGTCAGTGTGGGACAGGCACAGCAGAGAACAGCTTTCTGGGGGTCCTGCTGGAGTAATGGCAGAAAAGTGGCTGTGTTAATCACCGGGGGAGCATGTTACCATGGAGAGGGCTTTCATCCCTTCTTACCCATGGGGGGCTCATTCAAGTCAAGTATTGAAACACAGCATGCGTGCAAATCCTCCAAAATATTGAACAGGATTCCAAATTATTCACATCCCCTTTGAAACAAATTAAATACAAACAATTAAATTTATTGAGTGAGGGAGTAGTTACTGTAATTACTATTAAAGCAATATTAGGAGTGAGTCTCAATGAATTTGGTGAGCATAATCTCTGCGATATCCTTGTTTCCTGTTGCTGTGGAAAATGTAAAAATCACAAATTATAAAGCTGTATTTTGGAATAATATGTTTTTATTAGTTTTGCATATTTTTATTCTATTACGCTCCACACTGCCTGTCCAGGACAAAGCAGTTGAAGATAATGGATGGAGGGATATGCATTCTATATATGTAGCTATATATTTGAGGTTTATTATAGAAGGAAATGTAAAAACAGTGCCTTGAAAAAAAAATTCAAGCTCCAGCCCTTTTTTTCATACCAGAGTTTTTAGTTTTCAGTCAGACATTAATCTTCACAGTGTTCCTCTAAAAAGAAAGATAATAGTAGACCATTAATGGATTGTCATCTAATAAGTTTTCATCACCCTTGGTCAATACAAACTGTCTTTGACTGCTACTACAGATTAGTACAAGTCTCTGCACTGCATTCCATGAGAGGCTTATCCTTCCATGGCAACCCAGGTACACTGTATATAAGCAGGCATCTCTGCTGCATCACGGCATCTGGACTGTTTGGGTGGGGGTTTAAATGTATCTCATTTTGCGTGGAGCTTGCGTGTTCTCCCTATGTTTGTGTGGGTTTTGTCTGGGGGCTCTGATTTCCTCTTACAGACCAAAGGGATGTGTTTCAGGTTAACTGGTCACTCTGAATTGCCCATTATATGTGAATGTGTATGTGTGGCCACCCTGTAACGAACTGGCATCCCATCAATAGGACCCAGTGGTTCCAGGATAGACTGTGGGCTGCTGGGACCCTGAGCAGTATTAAGTGATTAATGGTAATGAACGTATGTACTGCATAGAATTCAAGGCAAGAGGTTATTTATACAGTGTCTTCCATCAGTGCTCCTAGGTTTGATAGCTTGTTCAGTGCCACATCTGGCGTTGAAGGAGTATTTCTAATAAGAGTTGAGCAGGGAACCAGGTCCAGACAGGCTGCCAGTTCACATTTCCCTTCAGCAGAATGGACTGCACTCAGGGAGGTTCTTTGCTTTTGCAATGGTTTTGTACTCTTTACAACAGATTTGAGCTTCCTAGAATTATATTCCTGACTTGTTTGAAGTGATTCTTCTGTCATTCTGAATTCTTTCTTTCTTTCTTTGAAAGTCTTCATTATGCTATAGGACTTGACCAGATCTTGTGTGTTCAGTTGGAGCAGGCGCTGCGCTTGGAAACAGGAGAGAGGGAGCCCAATTCAACAGAGTCACGCAGCCTGGCTCAGCAGAATGTTGACCTACGCCGACGTCTGGATGAAGAGCAAGCGGCCTACAAGCGCAAGCTCACCGCCTACCAAGAGGGTCAGCAGCGCCAGGCCCAGCTGGTGCAGAAGCTCCAGGCCAAGGTAGCCCCACTGCTTGTGAGGTTGTCAGTCACACAATCCACCTCTGCTGAATCTTTGCTAGCTCTGAGCCCTTTGCATTTCCTCAGATCTTCATCCTAGTCCATCGAGTCACCCTTCATAGCATATATACATCATTTTTCAGTTTTTGACACATGATTAAATTGTATTTGAGGTTTATCCAAAACTTTTGCAAAACAGTGAACTTTTTATCAACCTTTTGAGTGTTAGTTCATGTCCAGTTTAGTAATATAAGAGAATAGGTGTCATTTTTTGTCCACCTTATTTTAAAAATATTGTACCAAAGTGTTATATGGACCTGTGTTAGTATTATCTTTTCAGTTTTTAATAGCTTAAGTGCATTCTACTGTCTATATAAGTGGCCGAAATGATAAATTTTCCTTTGTATTAAGTTAAAATCTGACCTGTAATGCTCATTTGTACTATGCACACTTTTTATTACTGTGATACTCGATATGCTTTGCAGTTGATGTACCCATTGTGTTGCTCTGTGTTGCCTACCTTTTATCTGTATTTCTGTGATCCATTGTTGCTGTTGTTGAAATTAATCATTAAGAAATACATCAACTCTCATTATCCCACTCCAGTTTGTTCCTGAAAAAGGACCGGATAATGAAAAATTGGATAACGGCCTTACTTACTGCACCACATATTTTCAAGTATAGTTTTTGTATTTGCATTTACATGCATTCATTTAGCAGATGGTTTCCTCTAAAGTAATGTACAGCTCAAAGAAGTCCCAGGCTTAAGTGTTTGGGTCCTGCTTTTTTGTTTGGTTGACCTTCCATTGACCTTTCCCCTTGGCAGGTTTTGCAGTACAAGAAGAAGTGTGGGGAGCTGGAGCAGAGTCTGATGGAGAAATCCACTGAACTGGAACAGCACAGACTGAGCGTTAGTACCGCCCTCCCTTGCTTTTGCTCAGCTTGACCTTCTGAGATCTTACCTCAGAAACTCATATATACATATCAGACATGACACTAAGATATTTTTAAAAGTGCATAGCCCTGTTGGATAGTTAACATCGCAGAATAAATTAAATATCCTGGCTATAAATTCTGGCAGCTGTGGGTCTCGTGATCACTGTGAAAAAGTACATTTAGAAGCACTTATAATTCATGGAGGTTTGTCCCCCACACCGAGTAGTACTGGCCCTGTGGTGAATCATGTATGAACAACAACTCAGCTGGGGGTAAAATAGTGTGTTCATGACATAATCATGTTTTGAAGGTAACATCCTGTAAAATGTATAACTCACCCTTTGGAGAAAAAATTGCAAAGGCCCTGATGACAGGCTGATGACAATTGGTGTAGTAGATGCCCACTGTTATTTGTTTTCCTTCACTCTGTACATATTGAGTGCTGGAGGCAATGATATGGGGTTGACAGACAGGTCCTTTTCCAGGGCAGGTGTGATTTGTCTGACAGCAGCCACCGGAAAGAAGAGGATGAGGCCAGTAGCGACTTGGAGAGTGCCCTCATCCGGCTGGAGGAGGAGCAGCAGAGGTGAGTGTCTATGATATGTGTCAGGTGATTGGAATCCCTGAGGAAGCAGGTGGTGTTGTGATCAGATCTGCTGGCTTGTTCTTGAAGGAACCAGGTACAAATTCCTCCTTCTGCTGTAGTACCCTTGAGGAAGGTACTTACCTTGAATGTTTCCAGTAAAAACTACCCTGTTGTGCAAATGGGTAAATTACTGTAAATATCTTAACATTGTGCATGTCTTTGGAGGAAGCTATCGGCTAAATAACTATTTCACGTGTAACTACACCTACCCCTCATATAACAATAAAAAAATCATGACAGTGGCTCCTCAAATATTTATTATCTCCATGATTTATAATGGCACATGAAATCTATGAAGGTTTTGCTTCTCTTGCAACCTGCGCAGGTGCAGCAGTCTGTCTGCAGTCAATGCCATGTTGAGGGAGCAGCTGGATCAAGCAGGACAGGCCAATGAGTCTCTCAGTCAGGATATTCGCAGACTCACTGCTGACTGGACCAGAGCCAGGGAGGAACTAGAACAGAGGGAGTCTGACTGGAGGCGGGAGGAGGAGGTGGGCCCAAGTATAAATGTTTATCATTCTCGACATTAAAGCGTTTCCAACTGTCCAGGGCAGGTCTATTGCTTAAATGTTTATAGTTGGATAGTCAGAATTGTTCTGACACCCTTGCAACGGATAGGCACACAACAAATGAAGGTAAAACATGAAGAAATTTGATGCAGAACAACCATCATGAATAGAGTGTGATGTAACTAATCATGCCATTTGCATTTTCATTTCAATGTCATTTGTTTTGCTGGAAAGTGCCCAAATTTGTGAAAGAGGAAGCAAAATAGCCCCTTTATTTTGATATTTGGGTTATTTAGTTACATGGGAGCCTTTTTGTAAGGTACCTTTTTGGAGGTATTCTGATTGCTTTACTTCCATTACAATTTACAGGGATATTTAAAATCTCGCCGCTTATTTATTGTTGCCCTTCCAATATGTTCCAAAATTGGAGAGGCACAAAATTTGATGGGACAGGTAAAATGCGAAATGTTCCTGTTTTCTCAACCCAACAATAACATTAATGTCAAACCCTGATTCTTACACATGCCAACACAACAGGTTCCTAAACTGTGGCAACTATGTGGTCCTGCTGTGGTTATTGTTAATGCCACTTAGAGCAGGTATTCAGGGCATAAGTGGTGTGATGCTTCTTCTTACTTTTGTGTTTTTCTCTCTTGTCCTCTTAGTCATTCCACAGTTACTTCAGCAGTGAACACAGTCGCCTGCTGACTCTCTGGCGGCAGGTGGTTGGATTCAGGCGCCATGCCTGTGAGCTGAAGAGTGCCACCGAGCGGTAAGTGAAGACAAATGCTGGCTTGAGCTGGACCTTATGCATAACAAAGAAAGAGTGGAAGAGTAATGCATGGCTGCAGTTTGAAACTGAGCTTCTGGTTTTGCCTGAGAGAATGCCGTCATGATTGCATCATTGCCGCCTCTCATCTGCTTCTTCCACTTTCCCTCAGGGACCTGTCAGAGATGCGCAATGAACTGGTACGAATCTCGCATTCTGCACAGCTGTCTTGTGCCGGCGTGGCTGCAAGCATACGCAGCCAGGAGGGGGGCATGGCCGTGGCACTGGAGCGTGAGTCCGCGCAGCGTGCACAGCTGGAGCAGCAGCTGCGAGATCGGGTGGCGGAAATGATGGCCCTGCAAGCCAAATGCGACGCTGAGAGGGTGGAGCTTAATGCCAGGTCTGTGCTGCTTACAGGCAGTTCCTCCTGCACCTCCATTATTTCTGTAGTTCTGTGTGGCCCTGTAGCTTTGTGTCAGCTACCCCTGTCTGTCTGCCTGCCCGTGTTGCCAGTGGCCCCATCCCTGCTGCTGTCCACATACCTGTGGCTACAGCTCTTTGCCCCTCTGTGTCCACAGGCTTAGCGATGCCATACGTGAAACTGAGAGGTTGAAGGCGCAGGGGGAGGACAAGGACCGAAATGTGGCTGCCCTCACTCAGAAACTCCAGGTGAGGCAGTGGAGCTGGAGCACCGTGGTTGCGCTTGCATCTGCGCCTTTTATTTCCAAAGCAGTTTACAATGCAGAATATAGATAAGTGCATTCAGCAGGTGTAAAAGTTCAAATGCAGACCGATGAACTGTCTGTACTGCTGTTACTGTGGTGTTTTGATGCAGCAGGTGCACCAGCTGGGTTTGGCTGTGGGTTTGAATTTGCCTCCATCTGTGGGAAATTTGCACTGTGTTCAGATGGGTTTCCTGCAGGTACTCTGGTTTCTTCCCACAGTCCAAAGCCATGTGTTTCAGGTGAATTAGTGACGAAATTGCCTGTAATGTGTACGTTACATGAGGTAGTGCTTAGGTGTAAAGACAGGTGAGTGATTGTAGGGGGTTTCAGTAATGCGTCTCACACAAAAAGGGGTCAACTAAACACTAATTTAAAAACTGCACATTGCTTTGGAGAAAAGTGTTAAATTAATAAAAGTAAATATACTTTTAATAGATGACGTCTGGTACATCCATTTCTGAGAGTGGTGTGAATGTAAGGAGTGAGATTTTGCT
This sequence comes from Arapaima gigas, assembly GCA_900497675.1. Classification (NCBI taxonomy): domain Eukaryota; kingdom Metazoa; phylum Chordata; class Actinopteri; order Osteoglossiformes; family Osteoglossidae; genus Arapaima; species Arapaima gigas. The sequence goes on from UFQX01000307.1 coordinate 172,508, forward strand.
AGAGATTTTGGAGCCACTGGAGAAGGTACATGTAGAGCAGGTTTTTCGAAGAAGCAGCCAAGATGTGTGGTAAGTGTTGGAAGAAAAGGACAGAAAGAGCAGCTGTAAAACTCATCTTACTCACGTATTTGATTTCACAGCCTCTGAAGTCCCTTCAAACATTTTAAATCTAGGTAGATATAGAGTGTGTTATTTAAATGGATAATATGGATGTATCATTTACTGTCTTTTCCACTCCTCTCCTATCATCTTAACCACCATGCCTACACTTTTCTGACATGGGTTTAAAGTTTTCCATCTTCTCCAACCTCTTCCTTGAAATGTTCTTCCTTTAAATCAGAGATCCGCACCATGAAGTACAGCCAGATATGTCATTGTTGAATGGTGCGTTTGCAGGAGCAGAGTGGTGATGACCACAGTGAGCTGCAGGCCCTGAGAACTCACACTGAAACCCTCCTGCAGACACTCAGGGGCATCGCTCAGGTGACAAAGCCCCGACACTTCTACACCAGGTTTTTCCACACAGCTAGACCACATTTTGAGGAACTTCATTTTGTCAGAATAAATGAACTGTTGTGTTGCTGTACAGTAGTGCTGGTCAACCATGGCCTTTTAGGACCACAGTGGATGAAGGTTTTTGCTTTAGCTCAGCTTATAATTGCTTTATTGAAGTATTTGCATAATAAATCGCTTCACTTGGTGGTACAAGTGCTGCTAAGGTGATATTGAAAAGTTGTTTTTTTTAAAAATCTGATAGGGTGGGGACCTCCCCAAAAAGCACTGGCCAGCCCTACCTTAGGTAATTCTTCTTCCCATGAAGAATGCAATGGCTAAAATGAATGTAAACAGAGATTTTTTAAAATAAAAATGGCAACTCTATGCACCTAGTTCATTCAGGGTTTAAAGTTTTTCAGCAGTTATTTGACTTATTCAACATTGTGAGTATTATTCTGAAGCTTTTGTCTATTATGGAAGCTGTAGTAGCGTACAGTGAGAGATAACACTGAGTGTATATTGGTGTCCTTCAAGAAACAAATCTGACTTATGAGTTTATTTAATAGCCTCTATTGAGTTTTAACCAAGTATGAGGCTGATTTTTCGTGTTTGAGTGAAAAGAGCAGGGGAGTATTCAAAGTTTGCAGTATAATGGTAATTAATTACACTCATAAGTAGGACGACACGGCTATTGTTAGTTAATCAAGTCTGTCACCAACATTACTACAATACTAAAATAAATTTGGCATCTATTTTATAAATCAAGAGGTAGTCTTATAATCATCTACAATAAAAAAAAAAAAAAAAAAATCCCAGATGGCTCAGTGATGAGAATGGTGTCGTCTGTCTGTCCACAGACTGTGCTGGCAGACGGTGATGCTGGAGTGCCCCCTGACACCGAGGGAGAGCAGGAGAGCCTGGAGCAGTCCCTGATGCCCTTGCTCCGAGGATCTTCCCCACACCGGCCCTCCTCACCCCAGTCTTCTTTGTCCTCCTGTCACTCTCTGCCTGTCCCCCTGCCAGACAGCAGCCTCTCTGCCCTGTGCTCTGTGCTGGGCAACAGGCAACTCCAGCTGCAGGTAGGATCCCATTGCCGCCTCTTGCCCCCACTCTAATCATGTCCTTGTCCTATAACCCATGCCTCACCCTTCAGTCATTTGCTCATCCTGTAAAAATATCTTTACCATATAAAAATGGACTGACTATAGTCATTACAACACCTGTAACCATTTGCTCCTCTTGCTCCTGCCATGTCTTGTCCATAGGAGACCCGCGGACGCCTGTTGTCTGCGCAGTCCTCAGTGCAGCAGTTACGGAAACAACTGGGGGAGGCAGAGGTAAGTCGGCGAGAAGCAGAGCTGCGCAGTCAGCAGCTGCAGGCTGAGAGGGACAGTGCCCACCGGGAGAGAGATACAGCACAGCGGGAGCGAGACCGTCTACGGCAGGACAGGGACACGCTGGCCAGGTGTGGCTGTCAGTCTTGCAGGACTTTTTCCTGCACACACTCAGCCACAAGCTTTCCTTTTACATTTTTGCTTATGTTTTAGATACTTATATTGCTTTTTACTGCTTATGGAAACAATTTTATTTCATGATTAAAATAATGTTTCCTTATTTGTTATTAATGTTTCTTCCAATTCATTGAACTACTATTCCTTTTTCTATGGTCCCAGTGAGAAGGTTGACTTGGAGAAAGCAATGCAAGTGGCGCAGTCAAAGGTGCATATGCTGCAGCTGGACTGCGAGAAGTTGCAGCTCTCGGTGGCAGCTGCACAGAGGGAGCGGGACCACGAGAGAGAGGAGAAGGAGGCAGCTGTGCAGGAAAGGGATCGGGCCAAGGCAGAGACTGAGAGAGTGTGAGTGGGGGCATGCAAGGACATTTGTGAGGAGGGTGTAATAATATGGTAAAGGAAGTGATAGGGAAATTAGTGAAGGGATGGTGTAGAAACGGGGGTAATAACAAGAGGATACATTGAAAGACTGGGTACTAGTGTTGAGAGTTCTGAATATGCTCATTTGGTTCAATTGTAAGATCATGATTTCTTTGAAAGTTGTATAAGTCCAGCGCAAAGGACTTAATGGAAGTCATCCAAGATGCTTCATAGGTTAGTTTTAGCCTTGGTTGAAATTGGAATAATGAACATGATGGGACTCCTGTTAAAAAGGTGCTCTAACGTGCCACCTTCCTGTGCACTTTGACTGTCTCTCAGCCAGAAGCAGTGGGAACAGAGCGAGAGCCGCGCCTCCACCCAGCGCAGTGAGCTGTCTGCAGTGAGGGAGACCCATCAGCAGGTGGCAGTGGAGAGACAGGTTCTGGAGGGCGAGAAGGCTCAGCTTACCGAGGCTCTAGCCAAGGTAACAGAATAATTCTGTACTGTCTCTCTATAATTCTCTAATAATTCTGTAATGTCACAATGGGCAGCACAGTGGTGCAGTGGGTAAGACTTGTGCCTCACAGGATCTGACTTGTGTGACTGGCTGTGGGTTCGATCCCACCACAGTCTGTGTAGAGTTCTTATTCTCCAAAGGGGTTGGATCAGTTTCCTCAAGGTGGTTTGGTTACAGTCCAAAGGCCTATGGTTCAGATGTACTAGTGGCTGTAAGTTGCCTGTAGTGTATGTCTTTACATGCCTTCTCTTAGTTTGATGCTGAAATGATATTTGTCATCTTTACTACTTGGTGTTCTGTTTGCTAGGGTACCTCCTACGTCTTATGTCTGTAAAACCTGGCAAATGAGGCACCAACTGACATCCTGTTGCTCCTGTGTCTTTCCTCTCTTCTGGTTCAGGCTGAGTCCAGTAATGCAGAGTTGATGCTCATGGTAAACAAGCTGCGGTCTGAGGAGGCGTCGCTCCGGGACTCTCTGGCAAAGATGGGCAGTTTGAATGAAGGCCTCGCTCAGGACAAGTTGGACCTCAACTCCATCATCATCCAGGTAAGTCCTATCATGGGCTGCATTTGAGGGGCATGAGTGTATGTGTGTGGGGGAAAAAGTCACTGTGAGAAATCCGTATCTATAAAGCTCAGTTTCCATTTGTCTGTTTGTTCTTAGTGCACAGTGTAGTCAAACACACACCAGCAAGGTGTGACAGGTGGATGTCCTGGAGGACGATGCCAAACTGCGACAGGGAGTTGTACATGACACGTGTCAATTTACTAACATAAGGCTTTATATTATTACTTGTCTTCCTTCCAGTGGACTAGGACCAGTGTGTCACTCTCTGTAGCATCCACCTGTTCAACAACACTAACGGAACTTACAGTACTGTGCAAAAGTCTTAGGCATGCAACTTCAGTGTCTGTTGAGAAGTACAGGTAGATTCTTATCTACCATCAGGGAGGTTTCTGATTGGTCCCAAATTCATTCTGCAGCCTGAGAATGACCTCAAACACCCAGTCTCAGTCATACACAACTATCTTCAGCAAAAACAAGGAATCCTACAACAGATGGTATGGTCCCTACAGAGCCCTGATCTCACCATGATCAAGTCAGTCTGGGAGTACATGCAGAGACAGTCAAAGTCTGCAGAAGAACTGTGGCGGCCAGTTCCTCAAAATGTTTGGAAGAACCTACCAACCTCTACCTTAAACTGCATGCAAGTTTGCATAAGAGAATTGATGCTGTTTTAAAGGCCAAGGGTGGTCCCACCAAATATTGATTTGATTGAGGTTTTTTTTGTCTACTGCACTTTTTAGAAGGTTTATTGATTAATAAGTATTCATGGCATTATTTTTGGAACCATCCTTGCTTTATAGCATTTTTCCCACAGGTGCCTAAGACTTTTGCACAGTACTGTATGTGTTAAATACAACCACCTTAAGGGGTTATACAGTTTAGTGACGTATGGATTATTGCTTTTTACCTTTCCACTTTCTGACCTGGGCAGTGCCGCGTATTTCTGCGAATGGGATATACGTATATCTTAAACTACCACTGTTCCTGGAAAGCCTTTGTGGGTGAAAATGTGTAGTACAGCTTTCAAATGCAGTTGGGATTGGCCGTCTGTCTCAGGGTCGACTTTTATTTTAAAAAAATAAACAAACTGGCCACAAGTAAGCGACAGATGCATTGCACAAATGTGTGTGTTGTCATCTAGTTGATTTAAGTTTGTAATCCCAAAGCATGATTGTTGAAAGATGTGTCTACCTATTCACCAGAGGGTGTTTGTAAAGATGAATATAGCGCTGATAAATTGAAAAAATGTGAAGCTATCTGCTCTCCGTCCTTTCACTCTTTCCTCCAGATCACCATTTGAGTTCCTATTCTATGTGAGTGTTTTTTGGTGTCGCGAATGATAACAAGCAGCAATGCCAGACATTTTTACTGTGCAACAGAGACTTTTTAAGAAAATGCCTTTTTGAATAAACAAACAAACTTGGGAACGTTAATATCTTTGAAAAATGGTCAGAAGTTGAGGTATTGGTATAATGGCACCAATGAGTCTACATTTGAAGCCTAAAAATACATATTGACCACTTTGTGGCACTTTTTATCAGTTTCTGAAGGACTGAACTGTAGATGTCAAAGTAGACAAGTACTTTTTAATGTATACCATTTAATATCATTTTGTTCACCCCCTCCATGATGCTTGGCCCCTGTCTCAGCTGGAGGAGGAGAAGGGTCATCTCCTGGCACAGAAGCGAGAGGCAGAGCAGGAGAAACTGACCATTCGGGATGAGCTGGTGCGTTTGGAGCAGGAGCGGCTGGAGCTGGACACTGGCCGTCTGACCCTCCACCAGTCACTGCAGGAAATGGAGCTTGGGAGGGTGGGCCTTGAGGCTGAGCTTCAGGCTCTCCGGAGTGACCGGGCGAAGCTGCATGACAAAGTCACACAGGTGAAACGACAGGATGTTTTGACTTATGTGTGTGATACAGTAGGTACAGCTTGAAAGTGAGCGTTTTTACAGTTTGGTCAAAAAATGGCATGGAAGACAAATCCAGTGCCTGTTACCTTTCCAAAACAGCCTGGCAGGTGTAAACTTAAACCATTCACTGGGTTAGTTGTACATATAGTTTTTGTGAGCATGTGTTTTGTGCTGTTATCATGAAGTAGAACAAATCCATTTGCACATTCCTGCATGCTTTTTCAACTTGTGTCTCTTGTGAGGCTACAGTTTTTACCTGATAAAAATAGTATTTTATGCCTGCAGCCAACATACTCCTGGCTTGGCACTCTGCGATTTCTGGCTGTTCCCCAATATTATAAGTCAGTTCTGGAGGTTCAAGTGGCTACGACTGGCTGTAACCCTTCACTGGTTTCTGAAAATGGAGGGGCCTTTGATATACTGTATGTGTGTGGCCAGCCAAGGATACTGTTTTGAATGTAACCGACTCAAATTTGTATTGTATCTAATATATATTTCAAATATTTACACTATTCACTCCATTTCTTAGATCACACTCTGTATGTTACAACATGAAACCTGGTTTTGCCTCTTGTTGGCAGCTGTGTGGGGAGGTGAGCGCATTGGGAGCAGAACTAGGGATGGCGCGCGGCGAGGGACAGCGTCAGGGTGCAGCCCTGGAAGAGGCAGGCCGCAGCAGGGCAGAGTTGGCCAGGGAGAAGGCGGCACTGGTGGTGCAACTCACTGCCTCTGAACGAGAGAATGCAGCCCTCACCGAGGAGTTAGCTGCTTTCAGGTACTATGGGTGTGTACCAGGCTCTGTGAGAGTATCCCATAAGAGTTTCCCAACAGGAAGCAGCTAGTTGTAAAGGTGGTATGGCTTAGTCGATCCTGTGTAACTAGCAGTGTCCTAAATAGTCGCAGTTGAGAGAACAGCGCACCTCAGTTGTTCACGCTCCCTGCATTCCATTGCCCCCTGTCATATATACACGAGCATAGTACCAAAGCAACACTGCTTGTGGCTCCCCTGCAGGTCAGAGCGGGAGGCGCTGGAGACGAGCCTGTTCGAGGTCCAGCAGCAGCTGGCGCAGCTGGAGTCCCGCAGGGAGCAGCTGGAGTCTGAGAACCAGGCCCTCCGTCTTAGCAAGGAGACTGCCAGTGGTAAGTGGGGGGGGCAGGGGGCAGGGTTCCAAGGCAGGGGAGTTGGTGGGGAGCGGTGATACGATGGAAAGGACTGTGAATAAATGCAGAAAGGAAGACTGGGGAGGGGAAGGATGAGTAAGTGGTGTGAAAAATAGAAAAGAGGAAAAGGCGCTAAGCAAATTGGTTGAGGTAAGGAAGTGGCAGGGGGAAGGGTGACAAAATAAGAGGTATGTGAATGAATGGAAACGATATGGGGGAGGGGAAAAGGAAAGTACGTGAAGAAAAATGGTAAAAGGCAGACAGCAGAGGGACTCATGGGAAAGTAAGGGAGAATGTGTCACTGTGTCACTTTGTGCATCTCCTCTGTCCCCCCGTAGCGGAGCTGAAGCGGCTGCGGGCAGAAGGGGAGCAGGTCCTGGCACAAAGTCAGAAGGAGAGGGAGAGTCTGGTGCAGGAGCTCAGTCTGGTCAGGCAAGAGGGCCAGCAGGCTCTGCGTAGTGCCCTGAGTGACCACCAGGAGGAGGCAGAGAGGCTGGCCTCAGAGAAGGTATGTGGGTACCAGTCCAGACTGGGACACGGCAGCACCTGGCATCAGTGTGAACTGCTGAAATGTGCTCAGCGTACGGAGGCCCAGACTGACTGAGCAGTAGCAATATTCCCACTTGCCTATAAGAAAATAGAGCCATACTTTTTAGTGCTTAGGGGTAGAAATTTGGTTATATACACAACACAATGGACGTGGACAATCTGCCCTAACTAGTTATGATTTGTTCCTTAAAATGAACTGATTGTTGCAAAGCTAGGTAGTGAAATTACTTATTTCTTTCTTAAGCACAACTCAGTCCAACCCCAACCCAAATTCAACTAAAAATCATTCTTAATGATTCTTAATAAACCTATCCCCTGGTTTGCGCTACTAATCCATTCCTGAAAGCCAGATTTAAACTGGGAAAAGTAAATAGGGAGCCTATTTCCCATTATTTTAAACAGGAGAAATTAAAAGTCCATTTTAACCTCCCCCCCCCAAAAAAAACCTATAGGATAAGTGTATGAGGGAAAAGTTGTTTAACAGAAAGAATAACAGTAACATATACCAGTATTATATAATAGGCTTAAAAAATTATTTCATGTAGTAAACTTTTGGTAGTCTATGAACATAGAATTACAAATCTGAATCCAAAAAGCTGCATCTGTGCTTACTGGTAGATCTATTTCCCATTCTGTGACAGTGAGAGATGTGTATTAATACAAGACATGAGGTATTTGCTTTGCCCTGCATCTTGCACAACAATGCAGTTTCAAATTTCATGGACACAGTTTGAATGAATGAAATCGATTAATAAGTGGTATTAATAACAGCCAACTGGACACATGGAGAAACACAAAGTGGGACACTGAGTATTGGGAGACGAGTGTATTGTGAACCAGCCTGTCTGAACACAAGTAGTCAATAGAACTTTCTAGCATCTGCATGAGGTTATGTGTTACTGAATATTTGAGTGAAAAGACACCACCCAGAGCAACAATGATTTAGCAGTTAATGGGTGAAAAGTTCTGTTCAGTGTTAAAAAGGCAGAAAAAAGAGCTCCCAAGCTGGGCAGAGTAGCTTTGTATTGAAATCCTCAGTCGAGCTGAAGCTATAAAATGTAATCCTTTGGCAGTCCTCAAAGTGGCATCTTTTCACCATTCTGTATGGTGCTGGTGCTTGCCTCTCTGCAGACCTTGTTGTTGATGTTTGATTCTGTTGGTCTTTATTTATGTATAACTGTTTGTTGAAGGACCTACTGCTCAGTTTGACAGTGCACCCTGGCTCTCTCCTCAGGAGGCACTGAGGCAGAGGCTGGAGGCTGAGCAGGAGGAGGTGGGTCGCCGTCTGCGGCAGGAATCAGAGGAGGCGCTGCTCAAAGTGGAGCGGGAGCGAGAGGAACTGAGAGCAGAGCTCGTTGCCCTGCAGCATGACAGGGACCGCGGTCTGCTGCAGGCTGAAAGTGACAAGCAGCAGGTGAACGGCGCGGCATGTATGGGTGGGGCACAGATTGGTGTGAAGGTCCTGGTGTCACAGAATAGAATGTCGCATCTTGTATGTATTAGTAGTTCCTCAGCTGCCGTTCGCCTGTCTCCTGCAATCACAGGCCCTGTCGCTCAAAGAGGCAGAGAAGACGGTGCTTTCAGAGAAGCTGTCAGCCGTCCAGGCAGAGCTGGGCACCGCAACCATGGAGGTGGACCGACTGCGTAGAGAGGCTGTCCATTACAAAGAGCAAGAGAGGGTGAGGGTGGCTTTGAACATACAAACACACCTTTGAGTGTAAGTTTGCCCTCTTGAGAACACAAGGTGGCCAGTAAGTGTTCATACAACAATAAATTGTAAAACAAACAATGACGACTGTTGTAATGAAATCCAGCCAGTTTTGGCTTCAATTCTGAGAAATCTGTAAAGCTTTGCTGTTGCCAAATGACAGATTCAAGCTGTGAGTGTTTGGGTCCACAAAAGGTGGAATATTTCATAGATAATTCCAAAATTTGTGGCACAGTTCCAAGTAAGGTTTGAAAAATCATTCTCACATAGAGCAACTTGAGCTTTTCACTAAGTCCATAGGTAAGTAAGTGTATGGTGACTTAAGGGCCACCCTGAAGTAACAAACGAACAGTTTGCTGGAAACTGTGTTCTGTCATGAGATGTTTGGTCAACAATTTTGAGAAGGAAATAAGCTGACATGTCCTCCTGGCTCTTCTCCAGCAGGACCCAGAAGTGTAAAACTGGGTAGTTTTGCTTGCAGTCTTTTTTCTAGTTTGTTTCATGTGAGTATTGCCCAGGTGTACGTAAAGTTTAGACTGCTTCTGTATTCTCACCTGCTCTCCTCCATCCTCCCCTCCTTTTCTTGTGTCTGGTGCTGCAGGCTACAGTGGGTTCTTTGACTGCAGAGTTGCAGGAGCTACGTTCTCAGCTGAACGACATGGCCAATGGTCACTCCCGAGAGCTGCGCAGGCTACAGGAGAACTCTGAAGACTTGAAGATGCATGCAGACAGCACCCTCAAAGAGGTGGGAGGCTTGGTGTGCGGACAGTGCAGTTGGTGATGCAGCATATGCAGCCTGTTAAGCCATGACTACTCTTCCATTCAGCTGGACGAGTGTAGGGTGGCCCTGTCCACTAGCGAGGAGAGTCGTGACTCTGTGAGGCGGGAGTTGCTGGAGGCAGAGAAGCGCCTCTGTCAATTGCGTGACACTGGAGAAGGGCTGCGGCGGGAAGCTACAGAGCTGCGGCGAGCTCTAGTGGATGTCACTAAAGAGAGAGACACCCTGAGCCTGTCTAACTCACAGCTGAGGGACACGCTGAGAGTGGCTGAGAGTGACCGCATCACGTAAGGGATGGAAGTTTGAACTTGCTCATTCTGCTGGAATAGTCTATAACTTATTTGTTTATACATCTTTGTTTTGAGTACAGATGTATTGACACTTGGAATTCATCTCTTTTTAATCATAATAAAATACACCTTTAATGGTGTGACTTTCAACTGCAACCAGAAGAGAAAAAGGCATCAGTGCCGGACATGCAGCACTAGTTTGTCATTCTTGTTTTTCAGGAGATGCCATTTGAATGTCTGTTTCTGTCAGGACTTGTCTTTGGGGTTTAATGGGATTTAGGTCAGAATTCATTGCTGGCTTCTGCCAGATTTGATCTACTAATAATGTATAAAGAAGTGGATGGATTCTTTCCAATGCATCACTGGGTGCTTACAGATTTAAACTTGGGGTCAATATGCTGGAGAATCCACAACCCTTGACTTGTATCAGTAGGTTCTAGCCAAGTTTTGGTCCTACGCTGACCCTATCATTCCAAACCAGTTGGTCCACAGATATTTAACTATTCACCTGGTGTTTTTTTTTCAAAAGCTCTAACCAGCCACTACCGTCAGTTTTCTGGTTGCATCCTTTAACACCTAACAAAAGTTGCCCATTTCTTGATAATACTGAAAAACACAGGAATAGAAGTGGTCTCTGCCTTTTTGAGACTGACTGATTGCCTTGAAAATCATACCACTAGAAAATGTAAAAAATAATAAGTAACACTGTTAAAGTGAAACATAACAAGTGAGGATCAGTCTAAATTTAACTTGAATTCAGTTTCACTTAATTTGACCAAATCCAAAATGGCTAGTGCACCAGCAGTTTAGACCACCATTCCATTTTTACTCACTGAGGGTGTGTATGTGTCTTTCTATGGTTGTGTGCTCCTTTGGTCCACTTCAGTATGAAGCGCCAGTGTGAAGAGAAGGAGCAGAAGCTCACGGTGCTAGAAGAGAGTCTGGCGTCAGCGCAGAAGGAGGTGGCTGAGCTGCGCAGCTGCCTCCGCGAGGTCGAGAGGTCGCGGCTGGAGGCACGCAGGGAGCTGCAGGAGCTGCGCAGACAGGTTGGCTGGAGACTACAACAGCAGAGATCCCTGCCAAATTGGATTCTTGTCACCTGAGGATAATACTGGCAAACCCATAACGTCCTGCCAGAAATGACACAATTTAGTTTCTTCATTCTTCTCCTCCTCTAGGTGAAGGTCCTGGATGGGGAGAAAGAGCAGCGGGGCCGAGAGGTGGCAGAGCTGCAGGCGCGTATCTCTGTGGAGGAGCAGAGGGACGAGGAGAGGGCCAGAGAGGTGTTTTCTCTGAAGCAGAGACTGGCTGATGTGGAGACAGCCAAAAACACGCTAAAGAAAGAGGTGAGAATGGACAGAGGAGCCGTATGTTATATCATGTAACATATTATGTTCATATTGTGAAGTGCAGAGAGAAAGACGTACAGTATAGCATTTTAAAATTTGAAAATTATATACTGCTGTCTGTTTATTGAATGCTTAATACAGTTAAGGAGACAACAAAATCTGCCAGTATTTACTCAGAGATTCCGTTCCTTAACTAGGCTTTATGCAGGTGGTTCTCAACTTACGAAAGGGTTCCATTCTTATGACTTCATCATAAGTCAAGTTCATCATCAATGGAAAATCCCTTTATGGTGTACTTTCTTTTTGTTAAAGGATAAACAATGAATTACTAAAATTTTTACCACATATGGTTCATTGCACAGTTTTTTTTTTCTTTTTTTTTTCTCTCTGCACTTTTTGCTACGTGATTTACAATATGGTGTATTTGCCAGGAAATAAGAACACAGAACAAATAATTATAACCTGATTGCATAAAAGAAGACAAGTTAGACTCCAGGGAAATATGATGTTGCCTATTCACAGATTGGACTTTAGATTTCATAACCATATAGTGATCACGAGCCTGTTGATCATAGATGGCTGTGTTTCAGCAATTTAAAGTAGTCAGTGGACCAAATGTCCTTGTGCATAAAATGGAGTGTCTCTCCAAAACTGTGTGTGTGTGTGTGTGTGTGTGAGAGAGACTACACAAAAACCTCATTGTAAAAGTATCTCTGTGCCTTAAAAACAAAGTGCATTAAAAAGATAAACAGAGGTTGAACTTTATAGTGATATGGATATAAATGATGAACATGCATGATGGCTGTGTTGTATTATTTTATTTATATAACATAATAGGTGTACAGCAAGGCTTTTGCTACTTTTTTTCCACACATTCATGTTAAAACGATACCACTAGAGAATAATGACATGCAGTGCAGTATATTTTCTTGCGACACCGTCATTTTCAATTTTATTTCTAGATCTCTTTTCTATGTTCTTTTCACCTAGCAGAACACTCACTTTTTCACTTGCTAGTCATTGTAAATGAAAAGTAATCTTAAGGAAATTACAAACAAAATGCTTAAAAAATGCAGCTGCTCATTGACACCCAGACACTGACTGAGACTATAACAGACATGGTGCCTCGCAGCAGTGCAGGCAACCGATATTATTGTATAACAATTGATTTTTACATGTTAAAACCATAGGTTGTGTCTCAAAATATTATAATAAAGTTTATGGGGCAAATTAAAATCTGCCTTGTGGTAAGTCGCATATATCGTAACTTGAAGACCACCTATGCTGAACTTGGTCTGGAGATCAGCGGTAGAACCCTGCTGTAGGAGTTAAACTCGGTGCCACAGGGATTTAATGAGAGGTCTCAGAAGAAGAGGAATCCAAACTGCTGTAGAGTTTTGATGATGGGAACAGTTCACACACAGGTGTCTTCCACCCCCAGCTGTCCTCCCTGCAGCGCCGGCTGGCGGACTCGGAGTCAGGTTGGCGCGGTTGCGAGCGTGAGCTGTCTGCGCAGCTGCAGGAGGCACGAGGCTGTGAGAAGAAACTCCAGGATGAGGCTCGAAACCTGGCTTTGCGGGCACAGGTGGCTCAGGAAGGGGCGGCGCAAGTGAGCCTGCAGCTGAGTGAAGCCCAGGGCCGGCTGGTTGCCACAGAGGCAGAGTTGACCCGCTCAGAGGCCCAGCGCAAAGAGCTGGAGTTCCGCCTAAGCAGCCTGCAGTCAGCACTGACCCGCACGCTCGGGATTGGTGCTGCGGGCAGAGCTGCCTCCACCGGCGGAGGCCGAGGAAGAAGCCCTGGGGGGACCTCCCCTGGAGCCCCGTCACTCCCGCGCCACCGCAGCATGTCCCCCTTACGGAGATCCATCTCCCCTTCTAAAGGTCAAAATTTCATTAATCAAATTTATTTGTTTGAAAAATAACATGTTTAATGTTTATGTCATTGTGTTTGTGTGTAACAGATCAGACAGACCCTATGATGTTATGTGGTCACCTAATTACCCAGAGTGCCTATGTAGTTCAACATAGAAACTGGGGGTAATTGCTGTCTGACAGGTTCTGTGTCTCCAGGCTGGGATGAGTTGGCTAGCAGTGGGACCCCTGAAAAGGCCTTGAGTTCCAGGCCCATCTCCCCTGAGCGTGGCGACACGCCATTGCCCCTCCCCCTCCCCCTCCCAGAGCTGGACCCTGACACACTGCGCAGTGGCTTGAGGGAGTTCCTGCAAGAGTTGCGGGATGCGCAGCGGGAGAGGGTGAGCAAGAAAGGCCGGAGAAGGGACAGGGTGGGGGGCTTAAGGTTGCGAGGTGAGAGGGGAATGGGGATAAAGCATGATGGGGGAGGGGCAGGAGAGACAGCTGCAGGAATGAGGGACAGGTCATGACAAGCTAGTAAAGGACAAATATGAGATTTGCTAAACTCTGTCCAGGACTCAATTTGACACAAAGCACTCAGCTATCCACTACAGGATGAAATTAGCTAAGCTGGAGCTAACCTGGTATACAAGTCTCCAAAACAAGACAGTGCTGTTCCTATTGTGTTGTTGCAATTTGTTTGTTTGTTTGTTTGTTTGTTGTTTAGCTGAAGCCTTTGTTCACAGCCACTTCCAGTGTGTAGCCAGCAGCGCCAGATACCATCAGTGCAGCTGACTTATTGTTACCAGGTGGTTGATTTGCACTCCATTCCTGTCGCTCGTGGCTCACGTGTGAGCTAACTGTGTGCTGTGCAGGATGAGGCGCGGTGCCAGCTGGGGGTGCTGCGGCAGGAGCTCGAGGGGGTGTGTGGAGAGAGGGACTCGGCGCAGGCTAAGCTGGAACAGCTCCACAGTACTCTCTCCGACTGCCAGGAGGGTAAGTCCTGCGTGAGGCTGGCACTCCGCTGTGTCTCGCCTGCTCCGGGCTGCCTGAGGACACACAGCTGGGGTTTGTGGACACTGACTGTCAGTGGTCTGGTTTCCTGGTGTGTGTCACTGAGTGTGTGTGTGTGTGTGTGTGTGTACACTTCCTGCAGCCCACAGTTTTTCTTGATCCCCTGGTGCAGTGTATACACTTTCTATTAGTTTACCTTATTATTCTTTACTGTATATTATGGCTTATTCATTATTTATTTTCATTGTTTTATTCTAGTATATACATTTAGCCTAGTGTATATAATTCTATAATTCCAGACTGCTGTGCCCCTGACCAAGATAACAGTTAATGATAGATAGACAGTTTATATTATTTATATTATTATTATACATCTTTTATATTATTGCATATATTACTGTGACACTGCACATTATAGAAAGCTCTAGAAAGAAAACTTCTGTAACTGGTACAAGTGCACAAGCAGGGAAAAAAAGAACCTTGGATGGCTTTTATTTTCCATACAAGTAGATTTGGGGTGTGTAAAAAGAACAGAGACCCATAGGTCCTTTGCAAGTTTGTGAATGTCTGTGCAGAAACAATAATTGGCTATTTTTAAACTTTTTCCCTCATTAGTGAAGCTCCAAAGAACCAGTTCTCATCTATGGGAAAGATGAATTCAAGTAGCCTTTATTTAATCGGTGGAAAGTGTGGTCTCCGTGGCCCTCGTTCAGCCCTTCTGTGTGCTGCAGGGAAGCGAGATGTGGACGGGCACCTGAGAACAGTGCAGGCCATGCTGCAGCAGCAGGAAGAGGCCATGCGCCGGAGTGAGCGTGAGAGGAGAGTGCTCACCGACAGGCTGAAGGAGCTGGAGAGAACTGTGCACAGCACTGAGGCTGACAGACGACACACACAGGTAACACACACCACGGATGCACGTTCGCACCTACAAGCAGGTAGTGCAGGGAAGCGAGATGTGGCCTTGGTGCAGGAACAGGTGATGTACACTTCTACGGACTCTTTGGAAGGCTGGAGTTTGGCGCCACCCACATTGACACACCTGGCCTGGTTCATTAGAACACAGTCTCCAGGTGTGTCCAGTTGGAACAATGAAATGGTGCAAGAGGGAGTGATGAAGCAGAGTTATTGGTGTGTTGACCGGATTTGACAAAAGCTGTGGAGTCAGAGTGTATTGGAGACTCGACAGTTTGAATTTTTGTTGTATTCATGAATGAATGTACTTGTGCCTGATTAACAGGTTTGGAGTCCAGTGACGAATGCCATATTACTGATTACTTCTCAAACCCGACGCATGCATGGGTAGTACACCCAGACACTGGGGTGATGGTGCGTCACTTCTGCATGACATTTAGGTGGCACAGAGGGTAACACTGCTTAAAGGGCAGAGGATTCGAAATCAGCTGAGTCTGTGAAGACTTTACATATTCTCACTGTTTTTGCATGTGTTTCCTCTGGGTGCCCCAGTTTTCTCCCTCTAACCAAAATTAATACCTGAGTATCTAAACAGAGAATTTTGCTGTAACTTATTTTTATTGAAAACTTATCCACAAAAAAATACAAAATAAATAAATACTGTGCAGTAGCATATGGTATTTTTTTATTATGTAAGACTGTGTTGTAAAGGCCCACATATGTAGTGTGCATAAGTATGAAATGTTAATTTTACTAGCTGTTATCCAGTTGACTAAAGGAAGTGCTGCCAGAATTGCCATATGCTGTGTGTTCTGCAACAGCAAGAGACAGATGAAGGCCAAAAAAAGGAGTTAACATAGTATCGTGGAAATGAAAAAACATTGTTTCCTTTCTTTCTATACACTCCAGCACTCCAGGTGTGGACAGTCATTGAGTAACACACTTTGCCTGGCCAACCACAAGGACCCATGCAGCTGCACGAGAGATCTAGACTGGAATGTTTGTGTAGGCACTGTCACCTCCAGTGGGACTGTGGGGTGGGAGATGGTGTGTGTAACTGTAGGGAGCACACTGACAAGAGTTGGAGACCAATTTTGAGAAGCAGATGGTTGCAGGCACTTTGGGATAAGAGATGTTTGTTTATCAGAAGTGTCCTTAATAGCAGGCAGGTGTGGGTTTGGATCTATTAGTGCATGTAGTTCTAGAACTTTCCATCTGGGTTGTGACCTCTCCACAACCCCCCCACCCCAGGAGCAACTTAACAAGATGAAGGCAGGGGAGGCCCGTTTAGAGGCAGAGCGCAAGAAGCTGCGGGAAGCCCTGGAAGCAGCAGAGGCACGAGGTACCCGGCTGGAGCTGGCACGGCGAGGCCAGGAAGGAGAGCTGCAGAGGTTGAAGTTGAGCCTGGGGGAACGTGAGGCTGAGAGCAGAGCCTTGCAGGAACGTGTGGATTGCTTACTTAAACAGGTAAGCAAGTCACTGCTGCATCTAGACCACAAGGGACACTACCTGTTGTCCTGACTGGCCCTTCTCACCAGGTGTGTATCTGTGTAAAGGTGTCTGAGGGCGAAGGCCGCATGGTAGCTCTTCAGAGGGAGGTGGAGAGGCTCTCCCTGGCGCTGACCAAGGCACAGGACAACGAAGCTACTCTTAAGGAGAAGACCCAGAGCCTGATGCAGAGTCTGCAGGAGGCCACCGCAGCCCACAGCATCACGCAGGGACGCCTGAACACTCTGCAGAAAACCCTGGGTGCTGCTGAGCAGGACCGTAGGCTGCTGCAGGTTTGAGAAACAGGAGGATTGTTCAGGTCCCCAGTGGATGTGACATCAGTGACTCTGAGGTCCGTGCTGTGGTTGCTGCTTGGCAGGAACGCGTAGATGGAGCCAGGGTATCTCTTGTGGAGGGGAAGCGCAACCTGGCGCTGCTCACAGAGCGCATGGAGAGCCTGCAGGCAGAGCTAGCCCGGAGTGAGCTGCGCAGGGAGGAGCTTGAAGCTGAGCTCGCCCACACACAGGAGGTAGGAATGACGGACAACCCATTCTCCAGATTGCAGTGCAGTCACGATCTCATCTGCCCAATCTCTGCTGTCCCTCAGCTCCTGCGACAGCGGGCAACCAACCTGGCTGAGGCACAGCGCAGCATACAAGCTGCGCAAACTGAGCGTGCTGCTGTGGAGGAGCGCCTACGTGCCCTGCAGAGAGCTGTTGCTCAACTGGAGACAGAGAAAAGGGAGGCGGAGAGGCAGGCAGTACGGCTGGAGAAGGACAAAAATGCGCTGAGGAACACTCTGGACAAGGTGCTGGATTTTTCTTCCTCTGCCTTTTGTGGAGGGCAAATACTGTGTGTGTGCGTGCCTGTACGTGGGAAGGTACAGTTAGGCAGAACATGCACAGATAAAAGGTCTAAGGCAACATGGAGTGTGTACAGAGGACTCATGGTGATTCTGTCCTCTCTGACTGACCCCAGGTGGAGCGGCAGAAGCTAAAAACGGAGGAGGGCAGTATGCGGTTATCTGCAGAGAAAGGCCGCCTGGACCGCTCGCTCAACACAGCCGAGCAGGAGCTGCAGGATGCCCAGAGGCAGATTGCTCTGCTGCAGGTGGGGTCTCTCGAGGGGCAGAGCTCACATTAGGGGGAGGGCTGACCCTGGAGGAGACAGTAGAAAAGGAAACATGGAACACTTGCAAATGAAGGTGCCACACTGGTGGAGGGATAGATGCACTTAGGGATGGCACAATGGAGACAAAGCAGGTGGGGAAGCACTGAGTACAGCAAGGACAATAGGAGAAAACATGAGGGAAGAAAATTCTCCAGTGTATCAATATAACAAACCCCAATCAGCTACCATTGTTAAAGACTAGATTTGGTTGCTAGAATCCCATCTGAGCAAAATTGGTGCACAAATTTAATTAACAATACATGGATGTATTTCATCAAAATGCTGCCATCACTGTGTACGCTTGTGCCCAACAGCTACCAAACACATTTGGTAGCTGTTGGGCACACAGATGGTAAAAAGGACAGTTATGAATCAAAAGTGTGGGCAGTGCAACAGATGCAGTCAAGTTACAAGAAATAATACAAAACCAAGCAAATTACAAAACAAGTGCAACCCCATCAACCCTGTGTGCTTGCTCTGTATTATGACCATCACTTCCCATGCCCAGGCCCAGCTGTCAGAGATGGAGCAGTCCCACAGTGTCAGTGAGAGCTCGATTCGCCAGAAGGAAGAGGCCCAGAGGGAGGTTGAGAGACTCAGGGTGGCCAACAGAGAGATTGAACGTACTTTGGCAGCCAGAGAGAGGGCACACCGGCATCGAGTCAAGGGGCTGGAGGAGCAGGTACCTGCACACATCTCTGTGCTGATCTTCTGATTTGGTTGTGGCAACCTCACTCTATGTATATCGCTGACCTTTTCCTCCAGCCATGCGTCTTTCCACCAGTTTGTTTCCATGTGGTAGTCTGTCCCTCATCGGTGTCCTCACTGTACCAGCAGCTGCCTCAGTGCCCATCTCAGTGTCTCTGTTTGTTATTTAGGTTTCTACTCTGAAGGAGCAACTACAGCAGGAGATGCGGCGCCGGCAGCTCCCCCTGCCCCCCTCTCTGCTCTCTGGGGGAAACTGACTAATGCGCTAGCGTCACTGTTGGGGTTTAGTGTCCTCAGGCACCAGTGCTGGCTGTCGAAACCAAAACTTGGCTCCTCTGAAAGATGTGGTTTGACTGTACACTCCATGGAAGCTAAGAACACTGGTCCATTTCAAAATACAAATAGCACAAGGAGTTCTCATGTGTAATCACAGGTCTGATTTACTACCTGGTGTTTTTCTTTTTTTTAATATTTTAACATTTTAGAAGACACGTGATTGTTTTTAGAAATGTGACTACTTCCTTTTGACTGGTGCTGTCACAATACTAACGTCAGGTAATCAGAAGGCTCATAAATCATAATGTAAATATTGTAGGCAGGCTAAACAGTGGATTATTTTTGTATGCATGTCTGAGAAGACACTGGAGGTGGAGGAACAGTGCAGCATAGTTTTCCTGCATAACTATGTGTTCTCCATACTACATGCCACTAAGGTGCTGTCTGTACACACTCAGCAGAGTTTCCCTGCATGGACTACAGCTCCATTTAGGCTTTTATGACTATAATCATGCAGTGGAAACACAGAGAAATGCCATCACCTATTAAAATGTATTGCTGGCTACACAGTGATACCCCCTCAAGTGTCTCAATTTCCACTTACCTGTTTAATAAAGTGATTTAAGATTTTTGAAGTTATGTGCTAGATGTGATGTCATTCCGCCCAACATGAGGAACCTAACAGTAAAATCAGAAAACACGTTTAACAAATTTATTTTTTTTCTTGTGTTAAAAACAGGGTTTGACATAGCAGTAGTACAGTAACAGCCACATTCAGCAAACCTCTCATCACTGATATGTAGTATAACTACTAGCTGTATGTTACTTGCTTACAAATTGAAGACAGACTCAGCGCGAGGGGCTGGATGTGTCCAACGTGGATTATTCGCTGAGTAGTTTGGATCTGTGCAGATTCAAGTCTCAGTCTGGCAACACTGTTGATTATCATCACTCATGAAGTAGAAGCACCGTAAAAAACACAGTTTTCCACACCGCCACTGCTAAGGTCATTATCAGCGCTGGTACACACCATTTCATATACACAGTAATAAACACAAAATGAAATTTAACATACAGTAAAAAATACAAAATTATCCCACAATATACGGAATACAAAGAATATTGAACTATTTATGTGCATCTGAATGACTGTAGGGTTGTTCTATAGCACCAGTGAAATCAGTCATTAATACTGTGTATAAAAGTTTATATATTTATAAGGAGAGGGTTGAGTAATGAGATGCAATATGGAGGAACTTTGGTTAAACACAAGCAGCGTGTTGAGTCTTCGGTCAGAAGCAGTTGCACAGACACCTAGACTCTGGGTTAGGGGCCATTCAGGGTGATCTTTCCCCAGGTACCTGCACCTAGCAGCCACCACAGCTCTTCCCACAGCTGCTGCCCAGTGTCCCGCACTGGCCACTCAATGCAGCCACACCGCAGCGTGAGAACTGGTCGCGACACAGGTCCGCTGCGGGAAGAAGGATTGAGGGTCGCTGTTACCTACAGCTCCGCATCTGAATGAATGAAATTACAACTGACGTTTTCAACGTGTACTCACCCCTCAGGAGCTCCTCGTGAGCACACACTGTGCGCACACACACCTCCTTGTTCACCACGTACACACGACGCAGGCTATGGAGACACAAGCAAAGGTTACATATTCTGACATCTGAGTGTAAAGAAAGGTGCTATGGTCGAGAGGCCCCATCCTACCTGTAGAAGCACAGGCTGTTCAGACACTGTCTGCAGGGCTTGTGGACAGAGTACAGTCTGGTGCAGGGGTACTGTTCCTCTCGACAGTCTACGCAACAACACAGGCATGTTCACAATGGTGACACACACCTACAGCTCGGACATACACAGGCCAACAGCAAACTTACCTAGGGGGCCCGGTTCCGAGGGTTCAGGTTGGAGCTGGATCTCTGCAACACAATGCAAGAGTTAAATTGCTAATGATGATGACACTGGTTTGTGTGCAGTCTGTACATACGTGTGTTCTGGCAGCAAAGCACAGGGATCAGGAGGAGGGGCAGCAGCGCACAGTGGTGATTATTACAAACATCTTGCAAGCAAGATGTCAGAAATTTGTGGAAAAAACCCTGAAAAAAGGGCTTAAACAATTGCATTACATCCCTGTAAAATACCTAAACTGCTTTGGATAAAGCAGACACAAGTGAAGACTGACATTTCTGTAGAAACACATTCTGCGTTTCTGCCAAGAGTTGACATTAACTCAATGCAGCTTAACAAAGAACAAAAAAAAAAAAAAAAAAATCAAGAATCAGATTTTAACTAGACTAGATAACTTCACTTTATAGCCTGATAAAGAAGGAAGGGTTGATCCCCATAGACTTTCATACCTTATCCATATGTTATTATACTGTATTTAACTGTGTTATATCTCACTTCCTGCGTGTATGAAGGCCAGTGGTGGGGAGAAGACAGGACACTCACCAGACTGGCTGGGACCGGATGTCTGCTCGAGGAGTTGCTGTTGCTGTTGCTGTGGGGAAGCTTGCTCTGGGTTCACTTGGGCAGAAGGGTCTACTGGGAGACAGTAGAAAGTGAGCAAATGAGTATGTGTATGATAGAAAGAAGGGAACTGAGTGCATATGAAATAAAGGCTGTATTTTAGTGTGTGCTAGGAAGAGGGGAGTGTGAGTATGTGTGTCAGTGGTAGAAATAGGACTTAAACAAAAGGTCAACCTACACTATAACTACAGACAATTATAAGGGACAGCAGCTGAATTAAAATAGATAGGAGACAAAAGGCTTTTGGTTCTGCCTCTACACACTGCTGTTATAAAGAAGCAAGAATGGTTGGGAAACTGTTGATTTTGGAAACTCTTCTCATGCAACCACAAAGCTCCTTTGTCAACCATTGGGACACACACACACACACACACACATAACGCTGCCTTACCAGAAAAGTCATAGTCTGGACCATACTCCTCTAAAAATGAAAAACAATTCATGGATGAGATTTGGCATGAATATGAAAAACATCAACAAGTATGCAGGACAACACACTGGCAAGGGTTCTGGGCAGCCACTTACCCAGGCGGAAGTACTGACCAGGGTAAAAGTCATCCGTTAAATCCTGTTGCTGAGCAAACAGAAGGACTGTGGAGATAGACACTGATTACCACTTTGGTGACAGAATAAATGTCATATACAGTCAGATACTATCACTGTACTGGAAAATACTAAGACTATAAATATGCTGGGTCACAAATTAGTGATGTAAATAAATAATTAACTATAGTGGTAAACTGCAGCTGCTGTATGCTGGCAAACAAGTCATAATCTTGTTATTGTGTGTCTGAATATAAAGCACATCATCTGTCACCCCGTGCTTCGTGGTATTCCAGAAGAAGCATCTGCTAAATGCATGTGTATAAATCTGTCACCAGATGTGCCTGTTTGACTGGAGGTGGTCATGGTGCCACTGTGTCAGTGAGCATGGGTGTTACTGCACTGACCAGGCATGAAGAGCAGGACAAGGAGGCAGCTGGTCCTCATGGTCACTCAGTTGCTGGAGGTAGACAGGCTCTTGTACTGCAGTATCAAGCAGAAAAAGGCACAAGGTGCAGGTGTTTTTCTTTTTACAATGACAGTACATGGCACATTCCTCTAAAAGCAAGAAGGGGCACAAGAGCATTTAAATTCAAGTTTTCACTCCATTTTAATGCAACTTTTCATGTCTCTGTTTTCCCCCTTTCCCCACTTGAGTTCCTATGGCCTCCTCTGGCTCCAAACAGCTTCGAAAAAAAGGGGAAAATTCTGACAGCAAGAATGCGGCACGTCTGTCTTCTCTAACAATCCCTCCGTTTTTCTTTTCTTCCTCCGTTCCACTGCTAGACGCAAAAAACACACACAGGCAGACTGGGGCAGCATTCCAAGACAAGACCCACTAAGCTCCCCTCCTCCCTCCCTCCCTCCCTCCCTCGGACCCCCCTGATGAGCCCCCTGTCTCCACTCTGCCGGCCAGGCCCAGTCAGGCACTCAAGTGTGTGTGTGTGTGTGTGTGTGTGTGTGTGTGTGTGTGTGTGTGTGTGTGTGTGTGTGTGTGTGAGAGAGAGAGCCCCAGAACACCCCATGGCCAGTAGAATGAGCACACAGACATGAGGGATGCTGTACTGGTAACACACAGATAAATCACCCCTAAACTACCTGAAAAAGTTGTTACACATCATAAAAGATGTCTTTAAAGCCTATAATTTAAACCTTGGTATAAAAACACTGTTTTTTTTGGAGGTGAGGGGTATCA
The DNA here is from genome assembly GCA_900497675.1 of Arapaima gigas. NCBI lineage: Eukaryota > Metazoa > Chordata > Actinopteri > Osteoglossiformes > Osteoglossidae > Arapaima > Arapaima gigas. The sequence goes on from UFQX01000307.1 coordinate 195,395, forward strand.
CATTACTTATTACTTGCTGGTTGTCAGCAGTGAGTTTCTATGAACAACATATTCACAGAGGCCCTCAGGTGTAGCAACCACTTGAAACTTTCTTTAAACAATTATAACTCCCCCCAAACACACACACGCGCGCAAAACTGTAATTGACTTAACAGCCACGAGCCCTGAAAGCGCTGCTTGACTTAGAGTCGAGCCGCCGTTGCCAGGTAACGGAGGACCGTTACGCCCCGTCTGTATTTAAAGGTACCAAACACACTGACACACCAGTCTGGTGAATAACACGTTCTTACACTTTTCCACAAGTCACACGGACCTCCTGCTCTCCCGACAGCCGATTCCACACCGAATCAACGTGCACGTGTGTGTGCGCGCGCACGTGACAATGATCACAGCCTATGCATATGCAGACATTCCTGATGTGCATCACAGTGGCAATTGAAAACCATATGTTTTCACTGCACACATCTGGGAGCCATTACCCCCCCCCCCAAACACCCCCGTTCCCTCCAGCCCTCACTCGCCCCACCCCCATTGCCGGGACACTAGAACAAAGCGACAGGAGCTCGCGGTGCTTTTATCACCTTCATCCGTCTCGCCTTTTGACCGCAGACAACAGTTTTGTGTGCTTCAGGGCAGCGGTACCAAACGGGGTACAGTACCTTGCTGCTCCCCTGCCCCCTCCTCCTTTTCGCAGTGTGTTGGCCGCATTTTGCCCATTTGTACTGCTGCCCCCTATCAACGGAGCTTTGCTACACCGTAAACACACCCGGAGACTGGGTTGCTCCACACACGTACACGCACGTAACCCCCCGCAGCGGCACTGACACACTTTAAATGTACTGTTTTCTCTACTGGAATGCAGTTATTGCAGGAAAAGAAAAAAACGCTCCATGCAAACCGCACTGACCAAACCGGTACCGTTTAAGAGGTGCCTGCGGAAAGCGCTCTCTTTGCGCCTCACAGGAACCGGGACTGTGCGCAGGACACTTTTAATGGAGCAACGAGCTCAACCGCGTTATTCTTTACAGAAGGTTCTGCAGCGCGTCCACCCTGCATGCCCACCTCGGGAGCAGGCGGAAGCCGCGCTCCAGCTCTTACCTCACTGCTCCCCGGTTGCCGCGGCGCCTCTCTGCTCTCTGGGTTCGATTCCTGGACCGCCCGGGCGCGCGCTGCCCGCCTCTCTCCTCAAGCGCGCGCCGCCCCTCCTCCTGCAGGTCCCAGCGCCGCCCGCGTGCCTTTCGGACACCTGGTCCCGCCCTACTGTACTGTTCTGTACCACATTGTACTTCATAGCTTCATAAGACTGGGAGACTATATTGCACTATTTCTCCACACTTGAAAGAGTGAGGTAATATTAATACCTGTTGCCATTCATAAATAAACTAAAACGAAGTGAAATACCTGTCTGGCGCAGTTCTCCTGTTGTAAAGCTTGTGAGAGCAGTAGAACTACCCGTTTTATTTTAAGCTTTTTTGTGAAACGCACTCGTTTGCTCATAGTGTTAAAAAAATAACAAACAAAACCACAACAAAGGGCCAAAAAGGCAAAATAAATGTAAGAATGGTTCAGCGAAGATCTCAAGGTTAGTGTGGCCACAGCAGTAGGTAAAACCCTGCATGCTACCTCTGGAATAATCTTAGTTTAAATTTTTTAAATTCACACAGTACTTCTTAGGACAACTATATTCACAATAACATATATAACCTGCCAATAAATTAAAATAATTACACACTAAGTGGATCTTGAACTGCAGACTTTTTCCACTGTACAAAAGTAATTGGCTCATGGAAAAACCCTTAGTAAAGCAAAATCTCATAAACCACACTTTTATGCTAAAAACATGGCCAAATCCAATGAAAACACACTAAACTGCATCAATACTTAATTATAGCTCAAGGCCATTTAAATTAATTATTAATCTTACAATATTGTATGTTTCTTTACTTGCATTATTCAGCCCTTCCATTGCTATTACACTTAAACAATAGACATGAGACTCTGTTTCTGCATTAATTCAACTTTCCATGTAAAAATATAAAGCCAAAACACAACGATGTAAACAATGCAGGAGAATTCATACTCAGCCAAATAGGTTATCACTTGGACAGTATAAACAGGGGTCATGAATAATAGGTAAAACTAGCAAACAAGGGATAATGGAGACTGAGAACTTGTTATCACACGGGCCAAGTGATAACCGTGATGGAATCCGCATTATGGTTTTGGTCTCATGCTGCTCACTTCTTGACATGGCTCACAAAATACAAAATCACACCTTGTAAATGCAAACACCTTACAGCCTGAGGTAGGGGTATTTAAATAGGGAATGCCTGTAATTACAGTAATACTCTTTCCAGAGAAAGAGACCCTGTGGTTTTTGTTAATCTAGACCGGGTGATCAAATAAAGTTTAAACTGCGACAGAACAATACACAATATTGATTCATTTTATTACAAACTGTTCTTATTACACACCCTGCAATGGACTGACATCCCATCCAGGGGTAGTTTCAACTTGTGCCCTACAACTACTATGACTCTGACTGGGATTATGTAGTTAATAGTAATGGATGGATGGATGGATGGATGGATGGTGGATAGTTACAAGAATAATGGATACAGTTAATTGCCAGGATTTGTAACAATAATTCTTTAATTTATGGTCTCAAATGGTTTAAATCATTGAGTCAAATGATGTCAAGTTCTTAGTGATGAGGCCAAATTAAACCAGGTACTGAGAATTACCAACATTAAAGGTTCATGATGTCAGTACCTTGGCATGAGGCTTCCTCAAGTCCAGCTCTTGATCATTATTGTAAAACTGGTGACTTAGAATTGCTGGGAGTATGTAGACCCCTGGATGGTTAGGGGGCAACTGTCCATTTTGCTGACCCCTCCAGCAGCATATGCTCCAGCGACACAGCTAGGGCCATTTTTGGTGGGAGTCAGTGTGTGATGAGGACAGTTAAAGGCATCACCAACAGGCTGACGATAGGAGTGACAGTCAGATGAACTGAAGGTGTGGCTGGGAGTTGGCATTGAGGGCCTGGGGGTGGAGTGCAGTGCTAACTAAGTACCCCGACACAGCATTGCTGCGGAGTTAGGGGTTGATCCAGTGGGGGCCAGGATGGGTCACTAGACAGAAGAGCATCCAGACGCTTGTACTCCTTTTTGGACTCCCGGGGGGGCAGGAGAATCCACAAACAATTCAGCAGACATGTGTCAATCAGCACCTATAGGGACAGTGACAAAATCCCACTCAAATACATACAATGTTAGGTTCCTTACAGATGAAGAGGTAGTGAAGACACATTTCATACAACAACATTCGATCCATTTTAAGTCTGTGTTTTTACCCTGTGATGTGTCTCACTTACCTGAATGTTTCGTATATTAGCATATTACTGAAGAGCTACAATAATACCTTTTTTTGCACTTGAAACAGTGCTTTGGAGCCTCACATTTCATCTAGTAATATTAGTTACTTATTCCTCACATTACCTTCAGTCCTTTCATGCACACGTAGAATATCCTCTAAATTGTTGAGTATAAGAATAACAGTAAAAAAATGCAGAAACTGTGCATTTAATTGAACTTTGAAGGAAAGAGTGGGATGGGCACATGTTGAACAGGCTTCTGTTCGTCATCCTTCACTGTCACATAAAGAACACAGAGTTTGGGGGTCTTGGGCAGCGCACCTCGAGCAGAAAGCAGGCAAAGAAGTTGGCCAGGGCCAGGGTCATCAAGAGCGCCCTGTATTTCAAGTCGGGGACAGCACTGAGCTGAAAAAAGTCCCTCACAACCCCACCTGGGTGCACCACCAGCCAACAAGTGAGGGCCAGCAACACCACCAACACAACCATAAACCACCCTGTGGAGACAAAGGGAAAGAAGGAGGTTCCATGTGACAGATGGCTGTGTGAGGCTGGTATAGCAGCACCCTCAGTGCTATTACTGCACTACGGTAATTTTCCCTGGCAATGAGTTCCACAAGACAGAAGTTTTATGTGCTCAACACAATTCCGTGCAGTTTCTATGGGCAACTTCTCAACAAACAATAAAAGTACAGTATAGGTTGATTATTTTCACTGGGTAATAAGTGAGAAAATCAGACCCATGACCCCAAAAGTATAAATATGTAAGCCCAGAGCAACAAGAAACAAATGAAATGATTTCTGAAAAGTACGAGGCATCACATGACTTGACGGCCTAAATTCACCACACTTTTGGCACTTACATTATGTGAGGGTTGATGTTACCTACTGAGCTGATGCTTTTCTAAAAAGCAGCTTGCAGTGTTAAGGTAAATATAAAGAGTTAACAATTTATACAGCTGGGTGACTTTTTTACTGTAATAGCTGGGGTAAATACTTTGCTCATGGGTACTAGCATTTGAACCTTGGTCCTAAGGACAAAAGGGCTCTAACCTCTACACTACCTGGCAGCTTTCTGTACATCACACCAAGTTCAACATACAAGGTGACTTTTTTGACTGTCCAGATTTTATCTATAGCCTTCAGTACTGTACACCAAGTTCATCTATTTACTGAGCTCTATTTTAGCAGAACTTACACTGAGTTGCCAGTTTAATTAGGTACATCTGTCTAGTAGTCTGTTGTATCAGTTTTAGCCTTAAGAACATAAAGAATTCATCTGCACATTTATTCTACATGATGCTAGATGTGTTGAGCAGGAATGTTGTACCAGATAGAAATTACTGTGTTGTGTAGCTGTTTTGAGATTGCATCTTGCTTTTCAAACCATTCTCGGTAAAACACTGAAATAGTTGTGTGCGAAAAGACCAAGATGACCATTTGCTGCAACCGGCACACCTAGTACCAACTATCATGCCACTTTGAAAGTCACTCATTTTGTTCATTCCTACACTCAACTGAACACTGATTCTAGAAATGCTGGTCTACCTGAGTTATACCACAAACTGCAGTCACATGACATATGACTTGGAGTGTACAATTTGAGTGAAGATGTGCGTTTATTTAAACTAGCCACTAAGTGTAAGTTAATGGCTGAAGCTTGAAAGAGTGGATCGCCTCCTAAGCACCAAGCACATGGGATTGATATTATGCAGGGATTTTATAGGGTGGACATTACCATTGGTGTAGGGGGGCTTCTTGTATGGATACCCCTTAGTCACCACCACAGCGATAAAAATGTACTGGAAAGCCGACATGGTGAAGATGCCTGTGTCCTCCAGGTTGGGTAGGTTGGTTGCCCCTATGGTTGTTGTATTGACAGGAATATACCTGCAGGGGGTGAGCAGGTGTGGAGAAGTGAAATGGGTGCAGAATTCACAAGGAGTAATGGACATGTTTTCAAAGCTCATGCACCCAATCCTAAAACTCAAATTTTTAACAAGCTGTAAGAAATCAACAACAAAGGAAATTGCAACCGACACACACACCTTGTACAGAAAGCATTTCACAGCAGTTATCATTGAAATTTATTGAATTTCTCAACACAAGTTTCTTCACCATTTACACTGCTAGCAACAAGCACAGATTAGAGTTTCTTATGACTCTATAAGAGGTAGACACCCCCCAGCCCCAAGGTTCTCACCAGTCCTGGTGCCAGGTGATTAGCAAGGCTGACATCTGCCCCAGTAAGATCAGACAGGTGTGTACTACCAAGCTGAGCACCACCGGCATGCTCAGTAACTTGGCAGGGGGGCGTTGGGGGTGCAAATCAGGACTAGGGCACCCCCTTCCCATCACAAGAGCCAGTGATGTCACCAGCACTAGATCAGCAAACAGGAATTGCCAGTCACCCAGGTTCGTCTTAAACTGAGGGAGAGGATAAGGCTCAGTAAAAGAGAAAGTATGCAATTTGTGGCCGACAGCTGAGGAAGTGTTAGAAGGAGATTTAGGGTATAATAATAATAATAATAATAATAATAATAATAATAATAATAATAAATGAAAGGGAAACACCTTGGTTCATGTCCCCCTGATGTTTTAACATATCCTGATATAGTATTGGATGGCACCAGAGATGTGGGACACATGGCCCTACTCACAGTGTAGAGGAGAAGCACAGCAATAAACTGGATGAGACTGTATAGTGCCATGAACTTGAAGAGACTGAATGATGTTACCAAGGAGCACCTGCCTTCCCTAGGACACACAAGAAACAGAGGAGGAAAGATGACTTCAGTGAAGTTACAGATAGGCTGCTTTTAAAAACATTTTCTCCATGTATGTCCTCCACAGCAATAGAATGGCTGATTAATTGGTTGACGCCAATCATTGTTACTGGAATTGGGGAACCCAAGGGTCTCACTGGATAAGCAGGGGCACAGAGCTGATGTTGTCTGTCTTCGAAGTGAAGGGGGAGGCAACGGATGCTTCGGCCTCTGACAGGGACACACCCACATCAGCTGCTTTAAGGGCACCGCAGTCATTTGCTCCATCTCCACACATCCCCACACAGTAGCTAGTAGAGGAAATGGAGAAGGTTATGGCTTACACCAGCACTGATGTTCCTACTTACACAGATGAGTTTCTACTGTGTCAAGGCCTCTTCCTTAAGGTGCATCACCCCAACCCCTAGCATCACCTCAGCTTCTGCAGCTCCATCACCAGTTGGGTCTTCTGTTCAGGTGCCATGCGAGCAAACACTGTGCCCCTCACTAGAACCTGCAGTTGGACATAGCATTAAGACTAAATGTTGACATTTAATGTTTAAAGTTTCGCATAAGGAACTTTTTAAAACATTTCTGACTGTCTGCATTGTACAGTCTGACCCTGAGCCTAGAACCCTAACCCTAACCCTAAAGGGGGCTCAGACAGTCAGTTAGCATTGTGTGCAACACTAAAAGAAGAGAAGAATGATTTTTTGTCCCAGAGATGTGTGTGCATGTGAATTCAGCATTTCTGATGGAATGCATGGCCAAGAAGACATTACCTTGGGTAAATAGTCAGGGAAGTGCTCACAGAGGGCAGAAAAGGACTCCCCACTGACAACAAGGTGATAGGGTACATGGCTCTGGTACAGGCCCTGGTAGAGCAGGAAGAGAAAGGCCTTGGGCATCAAAGTTCCAGCACCACTCCCTACCCATAAAAAGGAAAAATATTTAAAAATACATTTAAAAATATACTTAATTTGTGGCACACTATAATCCTGAAGCATCGGTGGGAAACTGGGTTTACTAAGTTTAGTCCCATATTCAAATATGTAAATAGATTTCCATGTGGCAGAGGCTAATGTGTGGTGCTTCAAAGTGTATAAACGTATACAGATCAGACCCATGCTGTCAACTGTCACTACATTTTTATACTGTCCTACACTGACTGGTAGGCCTTTATTACCCTTGTTAGGTCATAAAAGCCCTCCTGTGTTGGTCCTGCTTCACTGTCCTCCATGTGAAACTGCACTGAGGGAGGGGAATGGCCATCGGGAGGTGAAGTGTGCACAGAAATCACATGCTCATCTGCTGCCACCATCCCACAAACTCGAGCCACATTGACTGCTGTCAGCATGTTGTCTCCTGAGCAAGGGGAAAGAAGACGAGAGAGAAAAACGGTTTAGGAGTGTAAGTATATGACTTAGACCGCTTGTCCCTCAAATATCACTTTCTGTTTTCCTTCAGTTCCTGAGCAGTGTGTATCCTTACTCACCAGTGACCATGATGGGGCGTATTTGGGCTTGTTTTAGAGTGCTGATAACACCTGAGGATTCCAGTTTCACCAGGTTTCTCATCACCAACAAGCCAAGAAACTTCAACTCTTCCTCCACTGCCTCCCTTCAAAAAGAAAGCACTTTTTATCTATCTATCTATCTATCTATCTATCTATCTATCTATCTATCTATCTATCTACCTAGGTGGTATTCTTTACTGGAGCAATTTAGGGTATGCCTCTTACTCAATGTGATTGCAACAGGCAATGGGTCTAACCTGTTGTTTATCTACTACTACAGTTAAATTATTGATTTTACACTCGTACTTATAAGAGATTGTTCTGCTCAACCCCCATGACCAACCTCTCAATAGTTTTTATGTCTATCCGAATATCCAGCTGTTTGTATGCCAGGGCCAGGACCCTGAAGCCTCCGCTGGTAAACTGCCGCAGGATGCTGGTGAACTGAGTGGGCACTGTGAAGCAGCACATTTTAAACATTGAAAACCACCAAGCTAAATGTAAGTATACAATGACATAAAAATACTTTATTCCATGTCTTCTTCTAATGAGTGATTGTTGTCCGTGTGACGTGTTCTAGAGATCCCACTGTCCCAGCAAGTTTGTCTTACCACTGTCTCCACGGCAGAGGCTGACCACTATCTCTGGCGCTCCCTTAAGGAAGACTTGGGCGTTGCACCCTCCGGGGCCAACAGTGACCACACTCATCCTTTGGAGCGAAGATGAGAATGGGAACCGCCGCATAATTGCTGCTGGCTCACTATGTGACTGAACAACCATTTACAGGATATCTTATAATACTATAAACAGTAAAATGGGTAAAAACAGAAGTCTCAACTTTTTATAGACTTTAACACATCTGAAAAGAAATTTTACATTTTATTATTTATTTGACACTTCTCTCCAAAGCAACTAATAATGTGAAGTAATAAGTTATTTACAATCATTTATTATTTATACTGGTGCAATTCAGACTACACTCCTTTCTAAGGGAAACTACAGCAGAAGGAAGGATGTAAACTTTGGTCCTTTAATAACAAAACAGAGGGTTTAACCATTAGGCCATGTGCTGCCCCAAGCTTAACACTGCTCCCATCTTTATCACATCTACTCATCCTAGTCACATGTGGTTGTTTACTGCTGAGAAAAAAAACACATTCATCTCAAAGCTGTTTCTCTGATGAACATAAAGGGCCTTTTAAAGAAATAACAGATCATTACAGGGTGTCTGAGAGCAACTATGATTTAAAAATGAGGACTTACCTTTTGTCACACAACTAGAAAACAGTGATGAGCAGTGAATTTTGCAGCTGGAGGTTCAGATCACTTTTCAGTAAGCCTTGGTCTTGGTATGGTTATTTCTTGCTAGTTTCCCTGTCTTACATTCCCTATAAAGCCATAACTCCTGTTCCATAATGTCTACTAAGAACCTTACCCCTAAAATACTCACTGTGGTGATGGACAGGCTGGGAGGTGTAGGGGGTCTCATCACTGCCAAGATTCCATTATCTCCGAACTCCACATCTACTCCATGCTCAGTTCTTGAAGCCTCCTCCAGTACCTAGATTTGAATTGATCATCCGTCACAGCAGGTAAAAGCCAAAGAACCAGGCAAAATATCATGGTTAGAATTTCACTTCTAAATAAAATGGGTTAAAATGCGCAGTGAAGTAATTATTAATATCATTCTTTCTCCAGCTAACTTGGTTATTGAATGCAGCCTACTATCAGGATTAAAGCAGTAAAGCACAGCATAGTAATAACAGTACAATTAAAGAGAAAAGCAGGAACACACCCAGCCAGTGGACTCGATCATCTTGATCTCCAGGGGGTCACCCAGCAGCTGCCCCTTCACCAGCATGGCCGAGTGGCAGCAGGCCAGCGCTGTGAGTGTGGGGCTTGGGGGTAGCCAGCGGGGGTCCCTCACAAGGCTGCCAAATCCTATTCTAGATGCCTCCATCACACCCCACATATCTAGACCATCCTCTGTCAAAGTCCCTGTCTGGGTAGGTGAAGTGGAGGTCATCAACGGCAGGAAGACAAGCACCAGTGAGAATTATTACCATAATGATTGCATTTCTGCCACCTCCCCCATTTAAGCAGCTTCATATCTTTACCACAGCTAGAGTACAGTAACAGGGTCCTTCCTGGAATTTGAGCATACACCATTGCACACGTAAAAGGCTGGAACCACGACACCAGAAGTCATTCTTGCAACACACAGCTTAGGAAACTGACAGTATGTACTATCATTAAACATAATAAGGGCACAATTTCAAAAAGGAGTTCAAATGGGGGAAATTGCTTTTCACATCACACAGTTTGCCAGCCCACAAAAACTGATAAAACAGTCACTATGGAGGAAACTGTAAAACAAATGAATAAAGTGGTTTTTTGCTAAAAATCACCACCGATCTGAATGAAATCCTGTTAAAAAAATCAAAATGAATTGGTATATTATAATGTATACTGCACAGCACTAAAAAACTATAACAAGTTTGTTTGAAATTCTAAGCAGTCACAAAATGTGCACCACTATTCCACAAAGCATCAAAATGTTTCTCTTTGCTGACAACAGCTCAGACCATGGGGTGACACCACTGACATTAGCAGGTAACCTTTTCTCCTTACAGCACTGCCGGGTTGTGTGATTTAGCTACACATCAGCAGTAGCCTGGTCCCAACCTTCCCAAGTCACCTTGTCAAAGCAGAAGACGGACACTTTGCCGCAGACGTTAATGCGTGTTGGGCTGATGCAGAACACGCCTTGTTTCTTCAGCCGACCCTGAGCGTAGATTATGCTTGTTGTCATAGCAGCAGGGAGGGCAGGTGGCACCACAATCGTCACAATGTCTAAGGTCTGGATTATCAGCTCCTTAACAGTGGCCTGAAATTATGAGATGACGGTGAACCTATATGTACAGCAGGTTTCTGTTCCCTGTTTAATCCATGCTGTTTGAAAGTCAGAATTGGATTCCATTGCTGATTTTGGTTTCTTATACTCTACTTATACTCATCTGTGGTCCTGTATGACATCATATCACATGTTAGATATTACAGGGCACATTAAATCAGCAGATATACACTTCTGCTTTTCTAAGCATGGCTTTACAGCATGAAACAAGTGATTCATAAAAACATGTACATGTAAACACATAGACTCAAAGATAAACCCAAAGAAACACACTGTAGCATAAACAATAGTGTTAACGGAACTTGTATAATGATTACAAAAAAATTGGACTCACCACCTTCACAAGGATCACAATGCTATATATGGTGCCAATAAATGCTGCGACCAAAGTGACAAGTTTCACTCAGTTTCACAGTCAGTAATCATAAGAAAAACACAGAGCAATATTTGCAGGGTTGGCAGATAGACACAGACATTTAACACAGACCATTATTGTCTTTGAGGCACGGGTTATTTACAGCCTAGTAAATTCATAAACACAACGGAAAAAATTCCTCAATTAGAAAAGTAACAAAATATATCAAACTGAGGTAGTTTCACAGCCTAGCACCCACTCATTCTGGGTACGGGTTCCAGGATTAATGATAATGGATGTATGGATTTTTCTTCATGGGTCACTGAAACTCACCCACAAATCCAAGGGCAAAAAGGTACTTTGTAATATCCCTGTTGAAACGAAACTTGGTGGGTTTTGAGTAGAGGATAGACCTTATTAATTCACCCTTTGCTGTGAAGAAGCCTGCAAGACAATTAGAAAATCACAACAGAGTCCCTCACATGCACCTTGCAGCAAAATTCTGCTGCCGAGTTTCCAGTCTTTTCATTTACCTCCAACTATTTCCACATCCACACTTCTAACCTCTACCTCCATTTTGGGATCATGTGTGATACCTATATATTCTGCTGCCTCGTGTCTCACCTGTGCGAGTGACTATGGCTAAGACCCCTTTGCCGTCTCTGTGCTCTTCTTTGGCTTGGATGACCTGAGTGCCGCAGAAGAGGGTGTGTTTGCAGTGGGTGTCAGGACTGTAGAGTCCTCTGCTGTTTGGCAAAGGTGTCTTCATTACTGATGTGCTCTCACCTGATGGATCATGAAAGATGGCACTGAAGACAGAGCATACAGGAAGTATTCAGACCACTTCACTTTTTCCACATTTTTATATAACAGCCCTACTGAAATAAATGCATTAAATTAATTTTTTTAAGCATCAATCGGCACACCATAAACTAAAAGCAAAAACCAGTTTCTACAAATTTTTATAAATGTATAAAAAATAAACATAACTGAAATATTACACGTACAGTATTCAGCATTAAGTGTTTAGACCTTTTGCTACGACACTCAAAAATCACCTGAAATGGATTCTGATTCCATTGATCATCCTTGAGATATTGCTACAACTTGAATAAAGTTCACCTGCAATAAAACCAATGATTTGCAAAGCACACATCTGACCATATAATGGCCCACAGGCAACAGTGCTTGTCAAAGCAAAAGCCAAACCATGAGGTCAAAGGAATTGTCTGTAGATCCTCAAGACAGGACTGTATGAAGGCACAGAGCTGGAGAAAGGTGGCTTACACCATTCTTAAACAGAAAACATTTGGAACCACCACGTCTTTTCCATGAGTCGCACCAGCCCCACTGAGCAAAAGCAGGAGAAGAGATTTTAGTCAGGGAGGTGACCAAAAAAACCAAAGGTCACTCTAGCAGAACTACAGAGGTTCTCTGTGGAGATGGGAGAAGCTGGTAGAAGGACAGTCCTCTCCGCAGCACTCCACCAGTCAGGTCTTTTTGGTAGAGTGGGCAGACAGAAGCCACTCCTCAGGAAGACACAGATGATGCCTTACTTGGAGTTTGGCAAAAGGCTCTCAGTCCATGAGAAAGAAGATTCTATGGTTTCATGAAATTAAGAACTCTTTGGGTTGAATGGCAAGTGTTACTTCCAGAGGAAACAAGACACCATTCATCATCTGGCCTTTACCATCCCTGTGGTGAACCATGGCAGTTGCAACATCATAGTGTGGGGTTGTTTGTCAGCAGTAAGGACTGGGAGGCTTGTCAGGATCAAAGGAAAGATGAATGGTTCAAAGTAGAGCGGCATCCTTGAAGAAAACCTTCCCAAAGTGCTTAGGACCTCAGGTTGGGGCGAAGGTTCATCTTTCCACATAACAATGACCTGAACCACAGAGCCAAGACAATGCAGAAGTGGCTTCAGAAAAAATGTACAAATGTCCTTGAGTGGTCCAGCCAGAGCCTGGACTTGAACCTTACTGAACTTCTCTGGAGAGACCTGAAAATAGAGGTATAGCTAGGCTCCCCATCCAACCTGAGAGATCTTGAGAGCCTTTGCAGAGAAGAATGGGAGAAGATCCCCATATTCAGGTGTGCCAAACTTGTAGCATCATACCAAGAAGACTTGAGGTTGTCATCACTGCCAAAGGTGCTTCAACAAAGCACTGAGTAAAGGGTCTCAATACTTTTGTACCCGCAATATTTTATTTTTAATACATTTACAAAGATGTGTAAAACCTGTTGTGACTTTGTGATTATTGTATATTTTGTGCAGATTGATGATTAAAAATTAATTTAACACATTTTGTAGTACAACTGTGAAGCCTTCTGAATGTTATGTAGATGCATTGCATACTTTCACCAATTCGCAGCTGCTGGCTATACTCAGATACTACCTGTCAGCATACTCTCATTGACCATACACTCCCCAGCTAGCAGGGCGGCGTCACAGGGCAGGAGCAGCCCCTCGGGGGGTATCAGCACACAGTCCCCAGGCACCAGCTCAAGTGAGTTCATACTTTCCTCCTCTGACACAGAGAGAAACAAAGCAGAGGGAATTAGTGTTGTCCAAGAGAGGAAGAGCAAGCACATGAGGAAGTGGTTAAAGAAATGGAAATAAAAAAATTTTTAAAAAAAATTAACAGCTTTAGTAAATACCCACTTTCAGAAATTACACTTTTCTGTCTCTTCCACAAAGCAACTTTCAGTTTCTGCCAGGTGTGTTTTAGTGGAGCAGATGAGGCTAAACTGCTCAGCGGTGCAACAGCAAAACTCATTACAAAGTAGTATCCTTAATCACTGTGCCACCTGCTGCCCAATATTTCAGGTTGACGCCATGTGCGCCAATAACTACATTTGTATATCTGGAATTAAAAGCTGCAGAAACTGCGACAAAATTGGATTTTTAAATCAGAAAGAGAAGCAAAACATTTCCATACCAAAGTTCTCTAAGTTACACAACTGAAATTGTCAGTTTTAATAAACTGACAATAATAAACAGTAATGCTGAAATTTATTTAGGGATGTAAAATTGCTGTACTACATAAAGAAAAGAGTAGCACATTTTCAAGGGGAACAACACAAAACACTTATGCTGGCACTTTCCAGTGCTTGAAGTGAAAAAACAACTGCAGGTACTTATGTTACTGGAATGTAAGTGTGTGTATCAGTCTGTACCAGCAAATTATTTAGTACTAATTTTGAATATCTGCAGTGAATGAAACAGACTAAGGGATATTACTGATGTTCACAATATATATTTCTTTAAAAAGAGCACCAGGGGGTTATGAGAAGTACTGGTACAAAAGAAAACGTTCCGGTTCTCCAAAGAATAAAATGTAGAAGTGCCCTAAACTAAAATGAACTAAAATAATACACTGACTAAAATGTGGAGAACTGACTGGTGCAGTTGAAGCACTGGGTATTCCCTAGCTGTCATTAAAACTCAGAAGAGAACTTGTACTCTAGTATGATTTAACAAATCAACAAAAACTGTTTGCTTCCAAATTATTTTCTGTGAATCAACTTCCTTCAATGGAACACTGACTAGGTTGAAATACAGATTTTATATACTGGTCAGTTTTCCATCGTGTGGCTGAGATGAGTAAGGACAGAGAGAGAAAGAAAGTGTAACCGAAAGCCAGAGAAACACTCACCCCCTGTGGTTCTGCGCACCCTCACCCTCATTACGAGCTGGGCCATGTGATGCAAGGTACTGCTTTGCTGCATGCAGTACCACCATGCAAATGTTAGTACAAACACACTCACACACCCAAGTCAATGAGCACCAACACAGCAAATACATATGCAATGACACACTGACTTCCAAAATTTTCACACCGACTGCTTTTTAATGGTGGAGCCAAAGTGGACCGTGAGACCTAGTGTTACCTTCCGGATTTCATAGACAGTGATGGCAATAGACAGGAGGGAAATGATGAAGATGCAGGCAGCATAGTAGTAGTACTTTTCGGTCATCCACAAAGAAATGCTGGCAACTTGAAACATGTATAAGGGGTCAAGCACCTGGAGAATTGGAGGAGAAAGATGGGATTGCATAAGACAGATCCTTCAGAAGCTCAGCAGACTCTAATTGGCATGGCAATAATAAGGTTTCTACCAGCTTTTTTACTCACTTCCTCTAGTAGCAGTTGCATGTAAGACTTGACTGGTACATCAATCAGATTGGGACCATAAACCTTCCTCCTAGGAGAGACACACCAAAAGGGTCTGTGGAAAAAAATCTCAAAAACTGATGTCTATTTGGTTAGAAGAACCTTACCTATCACTCTGCTGCTCGTGACTTAACCCTCCTTTTAGGCCATGTAGTTCACTGCACGTATAATTCTCAGTCAAAACACTATGGGAAGAGGGAAGAACATACCTTGTACTGTAATGCATCCAGAAATGAGGGCTATTCAAGCAAAGGTTACAAATCATAACCAATTAAGAGACAGCAAGATAAGTAATAGGCAACCACAGCCCTTCTTGTTCTCATTTGTAACCAGGCCAACTTGTTATTGTCACCCAAACTACTCAAACCCCACATCACCTGACTTGGCAGAATGTGGCCTTCTTTTCCATCCACAGGTAGCGTAGACCCTCAAACACAAAGTATCGCAGCACAGCTTTCTAAGGACCAGAGAGAATGACAGTATTCTGCCTTGAGATGTGGAAGCTGGTCATTACATCGACCTCTGGGGCTTTTTGGTTTGTCACTACTAACATGAAGCACCTATAATATAAATCTGCATATATGCAGCAATTTACAAAGGCAGAAATTAAGGTGAAGTGCTTTCATCAAGGCTTTGTACATTTCTTCCAATATTTATGTGCAATATTTATGTACCGAGGATAAACTGCCCCCCAGACTCCTTTGAGCTTCTTTTTTACCTTCTCCTTGTAGAGATGGACTGTGTCCCCGCACTCCTCTTCCATTTCTCCCATCTGCTCCAAACTCAAAACAAAACAAAAACACTATTCCTTTTTCCATTTTCAAAAAATGCCATGTGCATTTACACATCTACTGACAAAACAAATGCAACAAATGCAAAAAATAAACAATAGTTTTGAAGTACTGTTCACCTGACACCTTAGTTCAAGGCAAATTAAGTGCAAGATACACTACTCACTAAACTCTCCACTAAAACTCCTTACAATCTTAACACACACACACACACACACACACACACACACACACACACACACAGCTTCACTTACTCACTTGACAACAAGCCACAGCAAATTTAAAATGAATTCGCCTGAGACACACATTTGGACAGTGGATGAAAGTGCCGCCTGCCCCAAACGAATCCCATTGGAACACAGTAAGAACAAGCAGGTCTCAAACAGTGTGAGACAGCTTCAAATCCATGTCAAAACCCAGACTGATGCCAAAGTGGTACCACTAACAGAGTCTCACCTGTCAATGTATGCAGTTGAGACCTCCTCTGTCAGCACCTCCACAGGCTGTTGATGGCCACTGCTGTCCTGAAATTGAGCAGGTTGTGGGGAAAGATTGAGAAATGTGGATATTTACACCTCAAAGTTAAAAATGTCTTTGAAAACCCAGGGACACAAATCACAGGACTCTCACCCTAATGAGCAGCATGTCAGCCAAGGCCAGAGGGCAGGGTGTTGAGCAGATGAGAACTGCCAGACGGGGGTGCCGGCGGAACAGCAGCAGCAGGAGTCCCGCGGAGAGCATGATGCTCAAATAATACAAGCAAATACGCCAGCATACCCGTCGGTACCCCCGCACATCCTGGGAGGAATGGGAATGGTTACGTGTTAAATGATAGTGCTGGCTGAAAAAACTCCAAATTTTTCTTGGGAACAGTAACACAGTTCAATTTTGCACATCTGAAAAACAGAAATTTTCAGAAATCACCTCCAGGCTACATGACAAAAAAAAATGTTACTACATTAACTACATTAAATATGACACCAGCAAAGTGTTACAATATGAAGTTGAAAGCTGGACGTATTACCATATCTGAGTCGGGGCCATGGTCAGCACACCTGGGAGTGGACCTGGCCAGCTGCCCTTGGAAACCTGCAATACAGAAAAAAGCTAATTTAAATTTTGAAAAAATATGGGTAACATACACACTGGTGTACATTCGTGTGTTAAACAAGTAAAGAAAGCCGTACACTGTACTATATGTGCAATTTCATAAAGCAACAGCTGTGTGTCAGTGTTATGATATCAGCGAGGCCTTACACACATTTACACAGTACGAAGAATTTAGAGTCACCAATTCACACACATGTTTAAACACTGGGATTAAAGTGGAGCACAGCGGAAAATTCACAAGAGTCAGTGATACCCAGAATACATCTTGGAGTCTTGGTCAATCTACTTATTTCCAGTAGCCTCTAAAAATGCACTCAGACATGGTACTTCCACACAGACTGAGCTAAATTCAAACCTATATCTGAACACGCAGCCTAAGCCATGGTGCTGCCTCCATATTAATGTATTACAATGTATGAAATATATCAGTTTCTGTATTTCTTTGACTTCATTTTCAAGCAGAGTTACAAATAGAAGAAATCAGGTAAAGCTGTTCAGTGTATGTACCAGTAAGAAACATTGACTTTGTCTTCACAAGCTTTTCTCTGAACATGCACTTGTCATGGAGATTTGATCCATAATCTATACAATACTTCAGTAAATGCTACTACGTATTTCGTCTGAATTAAGTACATCTCCTATGCTGACTATCCAATCTCTATATTTTGCAGGTAACATATCTTTAGCTGCCTCTTTGCAGCTTTTTGTGTTTGAAATGGTTTGCATGTTATTTACAATCTGGCCCCATTGTGACTGTCAGGATGTTTGTTTATTGTTTTGATCAGCACCAGAAATAAGCATTACAACTCAATTTATAGCGAAAGGAAGCTTAGCTGCTGACCTTTTCCTTTCTCTCCTTCTTTCTGTCTCATGGTGCAGCTGTGGTGTTGCAACCAGGCCCATGTGACACATGACCTTCACATGAACTGACTTCAACAAAATCTGGTTCTCATTTTTTAAAAATCTCTGAGTCACTTTTCTGAATCCTTTAGAACACTACCTAGCATCCAGCTAGCTCACAGTACTAAAACTCCAATGTTTACAAAGTAAGGTGTTAAACTGCATATGTTCAAGTCAAGTTCCTTTCTCAAGGACCACAACAAATAACCACAAGTCAAAAAAACCTGGTTTAGATCATTAGGTGACCTGTTTATAAAGTTTTCCTCTTACACTTAAACCTTCCTTTACACTCCCAAAATTCCTCATACAAACAAACACCTTTTCTATGCCACGAATTTTAGGCTATAGCTTGCAAAAACCACTGGATATGAATAAAAATGATCTTTGTTCAACTGGCTATATAATCATGAACTCTTGAACAAATAAGTAGCTTAAATGTTAAATTCCTTGTGTTTTGCTACGGTGTCAAAAATATTTTACGTTTTCACTCTGACGCACATTGAACGATGTTGAAAACTATCATAAGAGTCACTGTTTTATTTTCCTCACTAATATAATGAGGTCTAAGTAGATGAACGTTCAGTTCATCTATAAATGAATAGATGAAGTGAATGAATGTTCAGTATTGTGGATGGAAACTGTGGCCAGAAGCTGAACTGAGAAACGCAGTTCAGACAAGAGGCAATATGACCCACGTGCGCAAAATGCTGTACATTGTTACTGTAGCCGCTGCTCCTCTGCTGTCTTACAGCCACTCACTATATGCAGGTAAATCTGCAGGTAAAACCCGTTCTGGGCCATTTTAGTGTCGCACATAACAGCATGAAACCCCCGTGGAAAAGAGCTTAACACGGTTAGGACTGCAACCGGCTGAGAAAATGATTAAACACAAATCTGGCAAAACAATAGACTCACAGAATTCAAAATCCCGACTTTGATAGCTTCACCATCTGTTTGGTTTAATGAAATCGTTACAATTATGAACTTAAACATGAATACTACCAATCATGCATGTCGTCATAAATGAGAGTGTTAGAGGAGTGTTAAAGTCGCGGTACCTGAGCCCATGGTGCAGGGTGCGATCGGCGGCTCACTGTGGCATCTGTCCGCGGGCACGACACCACTGCGTGTCACCGCGCTCCGCCTGCTGGTCACACAGCCCTGGGTCGAGTCGGGTCGAGTGGGGTCGGATCGCGCAGCCAAACCACTTCCTCCCCATCGCTGCACACAGCCTCACTTTATTCCATCCCCTCCAAAACCTAATCCTAATACAATTTAAACTACACAACTACAAAAGGGGCGTATAAGCACACGGAATATCTTTAAAAAATAGTAATAGTAATAATGATAGAGAATAGCTTGTCAGAAAGGATCTGCAAACTGCAAATCAGTTTTTGCACCGTAGGGGGTTTCTACTAGAGCCCGTTATTACACAACTCGTGCCTCTTTTCCCACACAAACAGCTAACAACGCCCATGATACTGTAAAGCTGTCAAAAACATTTACTGATCACTTCACTTTGACTATTTTTAATGTGTGTGTAATTTCCATAATTTTAGCACTTCCTCTAACAGAACACTTAACAAATAGTTGAAGGAGCACCTTATCCAGAGCGAGGTTCATAACCGTAACAGTAATTCTGATGTTTTGTTATAGAAATTGTGACAAAGGACAGTGACTTCCTTGTCACTGCAATAATGTTCTTTGCACATGTTGCAGGTGTCTACAGGCTTGTGATCAACCGATGGTGTGTGAATGTGACAACATGGCCACTTTCTGACCAGTTGTTTTACTTCTGCAAGTTTCTCTCTCACGAAACCACAGGCTTTCAGCACATCCTTGGTTTCTCTCAGAAGCCTTTGCACCTGGACATTTCTCTCCAGCCATGGTTTTCAGCAGAAACTGACAATGGTTTTCAGCCATTTTCTGACAATGTACAGTAATCCATTGGTATCTGAATCTAATTTGTTGCTGAAAAAGTGTCAGATACTGAATTTTTTGGCTACCAAGTGCCCATTTCCAGGTATTTTTAACAGGTAGGATAAATGAATGATGTGCCCCCAACCCATTGGAAAACACCTATATAACTATGAACCCATGACCTCAGCATGATACACACTGTAAGCAGCAGATATCTAATTAGAAAACACTTACAGTTATTAATTGACATGTTTATACCACTTGGTGCAATATGTACGGTACAAGACATTTCACATTAGTCACTGCATCACACACAGAAGATGAAAGTTTTGCAGCCTGAGTACAGTGTTGAGATGCCCCATCTCAAAGAGATGTGGACTAAACGGAAAAACTGTGTGAAAGTAACCTGCCTTCCACTTCTGTTTCACGCAACCACAATCATGTTCCATAACTAGTGGAATCATTGTGTTTGCTGCTCTAAACTGTCTTTTAATGTTTTCTTGTCCAGCACTGGAAAGATTTTCAGTAGGGCAAAAATCTTTCCTTCTCCTCCTCTGAGGACTGCCAGACATCCAGTTGAATTATCAAACTTAAACCATATGCATTGAACAACTCAGCTAATCAAGCCTATTTTGACCTTCAATAGCTGAAAAACCTCAAAGACTACTGAACGGATTCAATCGATTTTTGGCTTCCCTAGGATCTACTGTGTTTTTTTCTGTTTACATATTTCCATTAGTTCCACTTTTATTACTAAGGTAGAAATAATTTTAAAAAAAACATCTAAGTGCATCCCTTCATATCCAGTTTAACCTTTATTAAACTGCTACTTCCAGCAGAATAATGTGTCATGTCACAAAGTATTCATCATCTCAGCCTGGTTGCATAACATGACAGAGACTTTACTTTAACGGCATAAAGTCTCATTTCTAAGCCAACAGCGCATCTTTGGGATCGGGTGAAAGACAATGTTAGCAGAATGAGCAAAAAATGTACAGACTGTGCAGAACAAAAAACCCATGTAGGAATAACCTAGGAAACTTCACAGAAGTGACATTGTGCTGCAAATGCATTACAGGCAGGGAATGCTATGTAGATATGAAATCTTAAATCTTAACCTGCACCAGGCAGTCAAGACAGCAGGAACAGAACAACACTGATTCATTTTTGTCATGATGTCTGATGCCACTAAAACAACAAACTTGTGGTTACACAAGTTACGCACTATTAGAAGCAAAAGAAATCTGCAGCACATTAGTAATTTGACATTCCCCTTCTGATAGACACTCCCCATACAACATAACAACCCTCTTTTACTTTTACAGACATCTGCCATAACCGTTACTGGCGCACATTAATAAAAATTCAATGAAAAGTCCTCAGACTATATAGACATTTATACATGACTGCTGAAAATAACACCTTCACATAATTTATTTTCAAGGCGGATGGCGAGACTTTGGTAAGCTCTTGCAATCATTTTTCACACAGCTGATTGCTTCCACATGTAGGCAGCCATCATCTTCTTAATCTCTACTATGGCCTTTCCTGGATTCAAGCCCTAGAAAAGGGGCAAGAAGATAAGCATTATGGGAGAAACAGCCATAATACATTTGTGCAGCTCTGCACACAAAACTGCATTTCGACCACTCAGGAGTAGAATACAAAGTTGGTAAAAGCTGTACGGTACTAATTACACAGTGTGTGTACTTAAGATACATATAAAACACAGTTTTGTACATGAACATGCTATTAAACAACTGTTAGCAATTAGCAACAGTCAGGAGGAGCTATTATCGTACAGCACCTTCAGACAGGTCTTGGTACAGTTCATTATGGTGTGACAACAGTACAGAGAGAAGGGGAGCTGCGGCTTAGACAGACGCTCTTCTGTGAAGTTGTCCCTGGAGTCGATCATCCAGCGGTACACCTGCACAAAGGTGGGGGGGGAGGACATGAACTGATCACACACAGTAAAGCAGACTGCCTTGGTACACCCTGTTGCGCCACCTGGACAGCATTAGACCCAAAAACCACAATCACCTGCATGAGGACAGCAGCGCCCAGGTACTTATCTCCATTCGACCAATAGCTGTGGTAACTGGTGCTGCAGCAAGCACAGAGAATGCACTCATGCAATACATCCTGAACAGAGAAAATTTTTTGTCTCTATAAATTCACCTTAATTTAGTAACTAAAGCTATTTGTATATTGTCTTAAAACCATTACTCTTCACATGAAAATATCTACACTTCTGAACATGGAGTTCAATACTGTAGAATAACAAAAGTAAGAGTCATTGATGTAGGTAGAACAGCTGGTTTAATTGGCTAGAATCCCAGCAGGTCCATAGAAATCCCACAGCAGCAACAAAACAGTAGCTGCTAAAAGTCAGATGTGAGGGAGCATAACCAGAAGTTTATGAGCATAGAGAAACATTAGCATTTTATGTTACGTTCTTTATAAAACAAAAACACCCTTTTTGTCTTTGCTGTTTTTCCTTGCATACAGTGCACAATTTCTGTCCAATGGGAAAAATATTATTGTACCATTTTAAAGTGTGCCATCAAAGCATGCCTTTTGGGCAGGGCTATATCCAAAATTATCCAATTTCCAATTTAATAATCCAAAAAAAAAAAAAAATTGTTCTCCAACAATCAAAACCCAGAACAATGTGGCTAGTTTCCAATACCAGTTTCTGTCGGCCCTCCACTGTTTGCAAGTACTGTTCCTTGCCCTGTTTGGACTCCTCTTTCTTTTTCAGGTAAGGCTCTATAGACTTGTACTGAGCATAGAAGTTACTCATGTCCTGGAACAGAGATAAACAAGCACCAGGCCAAAACACAAACATGATGGTCCATCATAATGTTTGAAACACACATTCCTGCTCTGTTATATGTGTGATGGAGATAGAAGACACTCACTGGCACCAGGACCAACATATGTGTGGCACTGGGTAGATCTTGGTGACCTTGCTGGTGTTGGTGTCTATCTTGCACTAGCCTGCCTGAATGTTTCCCCCATTGATTTTCATGGTACATGAGCCACAGATTCCTGTTCATCACTCACACACAGACAGACACACGATATAAGTGACACTGACTGTACTTAAACTACTTATTAGTGTAATGCATTCCTATAAATCGCCTCATTAGGTGAACTCTTGTAAGTCTAAGATATAATGTGAAAGTATTATTTTGAGCGTGGGGCGTTATGGCAAGTGAGTGCAATTTTACAGAAATGTCAGCTGTAATGGTTTAAGCATAGTAAATTCATAGAAAGTCACACCTGTGGATATTAAGGAACCTTTGACCTATGGAAGCATAAATACATGACACTGTGAGATCTGAGTAAATTACGTAAATAAACCGCACACTCAACCTCCAGTCTCCTCACCCTCTCTGCAGGAGCGTCGGAATGTGAGTGTAGAGTCAATTTCATTCTTGATCAGGGCGTCAAGCATCATAGGACCACACCTGGTGAAAGGCTGTCTTGGTTAGTCAATTAGACTGTGATGCATACACACGCTACTAACTCAAGCAGCAAAACCTTTACTCCAGGTATTCCCTTTCAATTAAAAAAGAAAAAATATTACCCAGCATCAAGAGGACAAACTGTACAAATAAAACCACTACCACATTAAAGTCATATGGACAGGAGCAGTTTTATCAACAAAAACTAGAAGTACTACACCCCTTAAGAACACACAATTAATTAAAATTCTTCACCTTCATGATGAAGCAGCAGGTAGGCTAGTTAATTAAAATTTGAACTTGTCCTGTTCATGTTTCGTTGCATCCTCCATAGAAACGTATCCAGTACCTGAAGTGTTTTGTATCATGCTGAACTCATGGGTTTATAGTTATATAAGTGTTTTAAAGAGTTTCAGTAATATTGGGGGAAATTCATTTTTGATTTTTAGAAGAGATAGGAGTGCATGATTATTTTTACAATTTAAAATAATGGGAAACAGTCTTTCTCTAACCAAAATTTCAGGATCCAAACCTTTTTCAGGAACAGATTAATTTAATAATTTTAAGCATTGCTGTATATGTAAATGCCTTATTTGGCGATCTTGTCAGGTGGTGTGTAAACTTAAGAGGGAGAATAGTAACTTTATGTGGCCACAGACAAACTTAATTAGAATAAGATTTACCTTAAGCACAGGCAGAGTGTTAGAAACAGGGACTATATAACGGGCCAGGAGGCACTGCAGAAGGTCATGATTTTGATGCGTTTATAAGCGGATCAAAGAGAAGCATCAGTGATCGGACTAGGCTCACTTGACCAGGAGTTTCTGGTAAACAGTAGGGCCATCATGTGACCATGTTATTGTGTTTTGCCTTTCCACTGCTACGATCTGGGTAGCACCAGGTAACTCAGCTAGTATAATCCTAATCTGGACTACAGTTTAGATTTACAAGCAGGAATACAGTAAACACTCCTGTTAGCACTTTTTTTGCAAAATACTCTACCTCTATTTACAGGACAAAGCCAGTAAAAGTTATAATAGACAGGAATAAACTCTCCCCCTTCTCCTGGGTCTGCAGCTACCAGAACTAAGCAAAAAGCGAGAGATACAAGGAAGCAGTTTTATTTCTCCCCTAACCTAAAATAACACATTTCTCTTTTTCATGAATAGCCTTTAACCACTATTTTCCCCACTTGCACCTGACTAATTTGTGGCTGAATAGATTCAGAACCTGTATTATTCAACTGGACATTGACTATTTTAAAGTTGTATACTTCATTCACTGCAGTAAACAAGAGCTAAACATCAACCAAAAAAGAGAAATGAAAACATTATTAATTTAGAATGGCATATCAATGCCCAGAAAAAGCACATCTCACCTCCAAGATACCCCAACCACCTGTTAATACCTTTAAAAGAAAACTGAGATTAATAGTGAAATTGACAAATTAAATATAAATAAATTACATCTCAAGGTGTTAGTTAGTGTTGAAAGTCATACATTAAATCTGGTTCTATAACCTGGGTGACCCTACTCATGCTTACGTGTTGAGCTTGATCTCATAAGTCTGCACGTGGGGCTTGTTTCCGGCGATACACCTGGAACCTCTTAATCCTGGGCTGTGCTGCAAGTGGGGCAGCCATTGTCTGGGCAGAGGGCAGGACCTGTCAGGTGAGGAGAGACATTAGCAAAACTATTTTCTCAGTTACACCAATTTAAAGCATCACAGGGTATTTTAGGACTGGGGCACTCATTTAAAATACAGGTATCTTCCTACTTATGAGTGTAATGTATTCCTGAAAAATCATACATATTTTGTTTGTAACACTGATTATTTGCTAAACATTTAATTAATGAAAAAAATTGAGAAAAACTTTGCCTTTTACTTTTCACACAGTAACTCAAAGACCAACTGAAAAATATAGTTTTTTTTTAAGTTTATAATATGGCAACCTTACATTTTAGGTAACTGAGTTACTTATGTTATGGTGAGGCTTTACTGTACTAAGGTCTATATTATACTCTTACGGTGCCTCAATCTTGTTGCCCAAATATTTAATTTGCATAAAGCTGATAAAGGGAATCCAGCAAAAAAACAAAATACAGTTTAAATCAAATAGTCTAATAAATCAAGTGGAGGTAAGCAATTTCACATTCATTCAAGCAGAATATATAAAGATACATATAAAAAATTTACACCTAGTAGCAAATATGTGTATATATGTATGAATGTCCTGGCAAAAATTTAAAGCATAATTAAAAGTGATCAAAATTGAGGGGAATACCAGGTTCAGGTGAAGCCATCTTGTACATTTTTTGTACTCATCAGTATGTTGTTGCTTAGCAAAAAGCAGTTTACACTTTTAAACACAAAAAATTGAATATTTTACTAGAGAGACCCTTCTGAAAAGTTATAAGAACACTTGACTCTTTTAGGATTTAAACCCGCAACCTGCAGGCTGTGTTGCCTGGTTACATTATGCCTGGTAAAGTATACCTGAATACTGAGATAAAGATGTTTTCAAATAAGTATACATATGATTGATTCAGGTATCCCTCAGGAAGCTCACACATGGGAAAATGTGCTGAGGGACACATTAACATTTACTTTGCACATTTAACTTTCAGCTATAGTTTATAGTTTTAGGAAAGACAAGAAAAAATTCTGAAATAACTAAATGTTAGAAGGAGCATAAATAACCGCATAAAATGGAACGATATTAAAAGTACACCAATAAAAGCATTCACATAAATACTTACTATGCTTTGACAGTAATATATTTTCCATATTTCAAGGATTAACAGAACTATAAAATACTTGGGTTTGAGGTGTGACAGCTCTGGATAGCAATAGGTCATCAAATGCACAAAAATATATAGTTTTTTAAATGGCCGCTGCCCAGTACAGACTTTTCACGACTCACCGTCGTCCCCATGTGGGACTGAAGCGCCAGCAACCCGCACCAACGACAAACACACCACAGATATCTCAATCCCCTTAAGGCACATCAACTCCGGTCCGTCTGTTCTTCTGCTTTCCCACAATACCTAGGGCCGCGAATTGCGTCATTTTTATGCGCCACGGCATGTCTTTTTGCGCACCGAGCATCTTTCGGAGCGTAGTGTAGTAGGGCCTGTTAGAGGTCATTTTGATTCTTCTGAGTGAAAAAAATTTGGAACGGCTAGTTTAAGACAACATAAATTCCAAGCAACATGGTCTTCCTGACTTTGTCCCATTGGATCCGCAGCCGGGGCCCAGATCGGTGGTGGAGGGTACAAGAGGTCCTAAAACATGCCCGGGTCAGTACGGTTTGCAACTAGGGTTGGATTAATTGTTTTGGTAAATACGGTATTTATGTAGCGATAGCGAAATAACAGCATAAGGCTATATTAACTCACAAAATGCCTTTTTCCTGCTGCGTATTCCTGTCAATAAATACAAACTGTAGAAGCTGCTCGTGTTCACTGTCATATCAGCTATTTCGTCACTTTAGACTTCAGGATGATAGCAGGGAAAGAATGTGATGATACTACGTGTATTTTAACTATATACACAGTAACTTTTTTGTGCGAATAGTAAATATAGGTCTTGTATTTACTATATAAGTAGGTTGTATATATTTTGTGTTCTTTCTCTCCCAACTACTTGTCTGCCTGTCCATTAATTCCTCCTGACGTTGTACATTTGTTGTCTTTTTATTGACTTGAATTGACTTGAGTGTATCTTTCTGTCTCAGCACTTTCGTGGCAGGAAGAACCGTTGTTTCAGACTTGCTGTGAGGGCTGTCCAACGGGCCTTTGTCTACGCAACCAAAGGGCGACAGAAAAAACGGCGAGTGATGAGAAAGGTGAGGATTTATTTTGTCACATGGCTATGATTTTCATATAAAATTAATTGTGTATAATGACACTGAATACCCGTAGCTTATTGGGCTATATTAATATTAGAAAAGTGAGTTCTTATTGAAATAGAAATTGAAATATTATCAAAAAATAATTGATAATATATCGGTGTGTTTCAGCTTTGGATCTCTCGTATTGCTGCGGGTACCCGGGAGCATGGAATGAAGTACCCTATTCTAATCAGCAACCTGGTGAAGGTCAGTGCACTCTGCTTTTCATCCTTCTCCTCCTCTGGTTTAAAGGTCTTTCCTTACATTTGTTTGGTGTCTTGGGTCTTTAACATTAGAATTAGTTATTTGTCCATCTCCAAGAAATATTGTTACAGGTAACTGTGCATAAATACTTTAATAGTTAAGTTATATCAATATGAAATTAAAGCTTTATTTATTGAATTCATGTGACACACGTGTATTAAGAAGTTGATTTAAACCATATAAATATATATTTTTGTCTTGAGAAATACTGTAAGCTAAATTAACCCAGCAAAAGGAGAGAACTTGTAAAAGATGGCAGAAATTGTGCTGGAAATCTTTATGGCTTTTGCAATGAACAACTTGGGGGGTGCTTCACTATATTAAAAAAGGTAAAAGTACAATCTAGTTTGGGGTTCTTTTGAACTTACAGCAAATTAAGGTGTTCTAAATAAATTAACTGAGTTGAATGTTTATATCAAGATTCAGATGCAACTTTAAGATGGCATTTACATAGGTATACGTATATTAAATGCAGACATTTGAACTAAAGCTCATTGTTGCAGTCGATTTTGGATTGAAAACAGAATCTTAAAGAAAAGATGTATAATAAAGTATCAAGAAACAGATTTTTAGATTTTTTTTTACAAATCACGTGAATTAAGTTTCATGACATTATTTTGTTAGTGTATGCTTAAATTTTAAAAAGTAACATTTTTAGCTTTCCCACCATTGAGACAATAGTCACACCTCATTAACTCCTATTACAGCACCTACTGCGTAGTATAATGTGAAAACATGTTCAGCTCTTTGTGACATTTCTGCCATATTTGTTCATATTTCTTTCATCTGTCTGTATGTTGCCACTTTTTCCGCCTCATTTTTTTTGTGTCCCATAGACTGGTGTCCAGGTGAACAGACGAGTGCTATGTGACCTAGCCATAACTGAGCCACGATCTTTTCAATCACTTGTTGCTTTGGCAAAAGCACGGAGAGAAGAGGGGCTCCGTGCTGCACTTGGTGATGGCAAAGAGCCACCTGGTGTTTTTTCTCGTATTGTCCAGTCACACTGACCTGATGGGCAGACAGTTCAGTTTTTTTTCTATTCTGTTCACTGCCACATCTGGCCTCATTTATGTACCCTGGAAATGAGTGCTCTGATGAGTGAAGAACAGCATTTTTGCTACTATGAAACAACTTCTTTGAGCCAAAGGTCAGGAAGTAACGTGTCATAATTGGATCTCTGGGTACGTAACGGATGATGGTGATATTCATAAAGAGGCTTAGCTTCAGAGGGCACTAGCGGTATGATGACTTGCTGTTGACTTGTTGTAATTATATTGTAATGTAAATAACATCAGTCTCATCACAAAAAAAAACAATGTTACAGTTAATAAAGTTTTTTTTAATGTATTTGTGTCTTCTGTAGCTCCTTGATGTGTTGCATAAAATACATTATTCTGTATTTAAAGTGTCAAAACTGTTACCCCATTTCCTAAATAAATTTTCTTTAAATGGGAACACAAAGTTAAAAATGCACACAATGCCAAGAAAAACCCATTTGGTTATGCATTTGTTTGGGAATTAGTTCTTGGTGTGTGAATACTAAATTGGAAGATACAGGTTCTTATTTCAGTAAAGCTTATTCATAATTCATTTTATAACACATTAAACTTGCTGTGCAACAATGGTACTTAGTTGTGAGAAATGTAATAACGTGAAAATGAACTACCAAACTTTATTACTCCCATCTTCACATGACACATGAAGAAGTGTTGTCATAACCAACCAAAATAATTACAAATTATAGTTACATTATGAAATTCAAAAAGTGAACAGCTCTGAGTCACAAAGCATTTCTCTGCTTGGGGCAGCTACCAGAGCCTTAAGTGGTATTATGGCGACAACTGGCTGTTGGTAAGGTCCCACAAATGGAACCTCTATCCCGTGGTTAAAGAAATCCAAGAAATCTCGGTGATCACTTCATTGACGGAATAAAGCCATTGAACAACACATTCACTACCCTCCTCCAATAGTGTCACAGGGTGTGTGTCACTTACTACAAAAGAGACGTTAAACAAACTTTCTTGTACAATTTTGCAGTTTTCGCTGCAATTTCTTTTGCTTCCGCTACGTTACAATAACCTCTCGGCGGCTATGAATGATGTCATTTGGCAGGGCGACCAATGGAAAAAGTCTAAGGTTTCGCGGGCCAATGCCGACGCGGTGTTTCGTTCGAGGGGAGGCGTGGTAGGGCTGTGAGCATGCGCAGAGGGACTAACGTGACACGAGTGTAGTGGCTGTCGCGGCGTGACAGTAATTCTTAATCTGACCCAGACACGATTTGACAGTCTGCCGCCGTTTCGGAACCAAGTTCTCGATATTTTATCTGCCGCACCATGTCTTGGCTGTTTGGGTTGAACAAGGGTCAGTCTGGCGCGCCCCCTGATCTTCCTATACCGCCGCCACCCAATCCGCCGGCCGGTGGTTCGAGTGGAGGCGGCGGGGATAAACCCAAGGACAAATGGAGCAACTTCGACCCTACCGGGTTAGAGAGGGCGGCCCAGGCGGCTAAGGAGCTCGACAAATCACGTAAGTTTCGCCGGAAAACGATGCTTATTTTAGATCAGCCAGGAGTGGTTTGTACTGTAGTATGACTTTGAATGAGTGATGTGAACATGCTTGATGAAACACTGCAGGGTTCTGAATGAATGGCTGAGTATGAGGCCGGTCGCTCCATGTGGTGAAAAAAATGTGACAGAGGTTGCCATTCCTGCCAGGTTTTCTTCATGTGATGTGCATTTGGCATAACCACCAAATTAATATAAGCATGATCGAGGTTGAAGGTTCAAAGGTCAGCAGCAGTTCTGTGCATGACTTATCAAGCTCTTATCGTGCCTTAACATCTAATTAAAGTATTTTTGGTTAAACTAATTGCTGAATGAAAATCTAAATCAGGGAACAGTTTGAACAGTTGGACATCACCCTTTGTGGTTAAAAAACAGACCAACAGCCTGAAAGTTAACAGTGTAGAATAGAGGTGCAGTTGTACATTTCACAGGGATTGTTGAAAAAGTTTTACATCTAGACAGATTCTGCATATTGCTTTTCATGGTTGTGAAGAGTACAAAGGCACCCTTTTAATGGCATGTTTTGTGTAATTGTGAGTGCTTTTGTGTGTCTCATGTTCAACCTGTCTCTTGCAGGTCATGCGAAGGAGGCACTGGAGCTGGCCCGCATGCAGGAACACTCGGTGCAGCTGGAGCATCAGAGCAAAATAAAGGTTGGAACAGAACGTTTCCTTAGCAACCTCATAGTAATTATTAGTTATGTTCCCAGCAACGGTTGTGTGGCTTTACATGCCCCTGGCGAACATTATGAAGTGATGTTTCCCTTTGAAATGCATAGTTGCTCTTTTCCGGGTTTTTTGCCCTTTATAAATATAAAACCTTTGACACAGAGGTGCTACAGGATACAGAGGTGGTACAGTATGACATGCCAATGTCTTGTGCCATAGGCTGCTGGCATGTTTTAAGTGTTTTAATGGTTGTTGTGTCTGTTTTGAAATTTTTTGTTTTAAAGGCCAGAGAATTATTAAATCTTTCCCTCCCCTTTTCAGGAATATGAAGCTGCTGTGGAGCAGCTTAAGGGAGAGCAGATCCGGATCCAAGCAGAAGAGAGGAGGAAAACGCTTGCAGAGGAGACTAAGCAGAACCAAGCGGTGAGAGCCCTGACAGTCTACAACAAGGCCTGTTCCTTGGCGGGTCTTCTGTCCACCAGCTCTAAAGTGTTTGTTTTCGAACCTGTAACTGTAATGAAGGTCTAACGGCTGCTGTTTCTGGCACCACCAGAGGGCACAGTACCAGGACAAGCTGGCTAGGCAGCGGTATGAGGACCAGTTGAGGCAGCAGGTGAGACTGATCTTGCTCTCTGTTTGAACCAAGTGACCACTTTTACTCATCATCTTTTCAGTTTAATTCTTAATTTGTTATATTTCCTGTACAGTACCACAATTCTAGTTCTAACTTCTGTCTTTGGGAAAATTTCACAAACCTTAGTGGGCAGTGTAAAGAGATGAGGACTATGGTCTTTTGTCAACTATAGAAAGAGCCAGAGTGTTAGGGCTGTTGTTTGTATGCTTGCTAACAAAAGGAAAGCCCTGCTGTTTGGGAATCTTGTTGACTATCACAGACCACAACAGCTTAGGACATACATGTTTTTCTTTAGTTCTTGACAGTTTATATAAGTCCTCTGCAACTTTCACCGCTTTGAGATACTTAAACTTTCCTGGCACGTGAAGAAAATATCTTGTTTCTCCGGTTAGTCTGTGATTTATTTGTTCATAAAATTTGAGATCTTCAGATGCCACCTTGTCTGTCTTTCCTACAGCAAGCACTCAATGAAGAGAATTTGCGCAAGCAAGAAGAGTCTGTCCAGAAGCAGGAAGCCATGAGAAAAGGTGCTTCAAGGTTCCCCTGTGACAGTGAATTTGTACTCACATCTGGGGAGTCTGATTCCCTTTTGCTCTGTGTGCCTCTACTGAATCTCTATCCACTGCTCTCTGCCTGACCCTCTGGCTCACAGCCACCATTGAACATGAGATGGAGCTGCGGCACAAGAATGAGATGATGCGTGTGGAGGCAGAGGCCAGGGCCCGCGGGAAGGTGGAGCGTGAGAACGCCGACATCATTCGGGAACAGATCCGGCTGAAGGCTGCTGAGCACCGGCAGACTGTGCTGGAGACCATACGGTGAGAAGATGCCACACCCACCTTAGTGAACTGCTCAGCTGACTCACTGTTGCCTAAAGGGTTGAAATTTGTGTTTCAAGAAGATAACTTGTAACTTGTCTGCATGACAGGAGAAGATCCACAATCAGTCCAGCTATGCAAAATATTGCTCAATGTGCAAAGCAGCTGAATATATTGCAAATGAAAAGTTTACTGACTCCTTAATTGGTAACTTATTAAAATACTTTTATTTAGGCATTATTAGTAAAGCCTAGTAAAATTTTAACAGCAGTCTAAGAGAATTTTGACTTCGAAGCAAGGTTCCATAAATGAGATTTAGGGGGGTCTGTGAAACATAGCATCGTTTT
Source organism: Arapaima gigas (assembly GCA_900497675.1). Classification (NCBI taxonomy): domain Eukaryota; kingdom Metazoa; phylum Chordata; class Actinopteri; order Osteoglossiformes; family Osteoglossidae; genus Arapaima; species Arapaima gigas. Next base: position 227,878 of record UFQX01000307.1, read on the forward strand.
GAAATTAATACTCTGTAAATGAAAGTTGGGGGGGAATCAGGGTTTTCAATTCCAAACACAATTGGCACCAGAAGTCTGTAACTGTTTGCAAAGCAGTTTGGGATTCCAGTCTGCAGATTTTTATTAACTTTTGTTTAAATTGAAGCAACATTTGTCAGCTTCAAGCCGCTTTCAGTCTCCTTTATTATCTATACACTTAATAAAAGTCTGACAATAGAGATTTACTGAATGTAAAAACATAATCTTCACAATTTCTTATTTAATGCAAGCCATTGACCAATTCAAACATGTACAAGGTTCCTCATTTTGTTATGTCAGTGACACTACAAGTTCTAAACACTGCAGAAGTGGGTTAGAGTGTTTTACTGCCCACTGTTGGCTGACCATGAAATTTTGGTGACATTTGTGCTACAAGAAACAAATGTTTAAAAGTAAACAAGTGAAGAAAATACAGTTAAATATGATTTAAAATGAAAAAATATTGGAGAATTCATAATTTAGACTTTTATAATTCGGGGCACTTGGTGTATTACTGTACTGTTTTTATAATTCCATATTAAAGTAATCAGGTTTCAGTGAAATACAATCAGTGCGATATTTTCTGTACGTTTATTATTTTTTTTATTGGAATTAACTTGATTCTTAATGGGGTCTGCAGACTTATAAAGTATGACTGGAGAGATATCAACACTTGAGATGACTGTGCACTTATCTCTGTGTGTTAGGACGGCAGGTGCAGTGTTTGGGGAGGGTTTCCATGCTTTCATCTCTGACTGGGACAAAGTCACAGCAACTGTAAGTTTGTTATTACTGTTGGCCCACCACTGTGCTGTAATTTCTTCATTGCTTCAGTCTTGCTCTCCAGCACCGCTTATCACCTTTTCATCCAACCAACCCCTCTGTCCACCCACCACCCTCCTCATTGCAGGTGGCAGGCCTCACACTGCTGGCTGTGGGTGTGTACTCGGCACGCAATGCGACCGCTGTGGCTGGGCGCTACATTGAGGCCCGTCTAGGGAAGCCATCACTGGTTCGGGATACATCCAGGTTTACTGTGGGAGAGGCGATCAAGCACCCTGTCAAGGTTCGAAACATTTTCCTCCGTATATCCTTAGAAAATTGTGTTTGTATATTGACTGCACATTATTAGTGTTGGGGTGAGCCGTGTATTGAAGTGTAGCGGGTGTGTGGTATGTGAACTACCTCTGTGTTAAATGGCACAAATGTTGTATTATTTATTAATTGTTTGTAGCTCTTAACTTACATTCCAGGTGGCAGACTGATTTGAGCTTTTCTCTTGCATGAGTTAAAATCCCTGTTGTTGCTGTACCCCTCACCCTGAATTGCTCCAGTAAAAATTATTGACCTGTACAAATTGGTGAATAACTATAAATAGTATTTAAAGCTAACATAAGTCACCTTGGAGTAAGTGTGAGCTAAATGAATAAATAATAATAAATGAGAATGTTTTAGAAAAAAAGAGAGATGAATGCTAAAAGAATGTGTCCTGGGGATAGATGGTACCCTCAGCAGGGATGTGAGAAACTCAGATGTGTTCTTCTATGGCCTTTTTCAAAAGCAAATGCATCTCCCTTGTGCTCTTCCTCCCCCACAGATGGCAAAGCGTTTGACCAGTAAGCCCCAAGATGCCCTGGAAGGGGTGGTGCTCAGTGTGAGAAATCAGCCACAATCACCACATATTCATCCACACATACTACTCCCACCCAATATCAGAAACACCACTGTTCATGTCCTGCAGTTGAAAATGAACAGATGTGCTATATAGTCAATGTCTCAAGTAACACTGTCCCTTCTGTCCTGACAGCCCAAGCTGGAGGAGCGAGTGCGCGATATCGCCATTGCCACACGTAACACTCGGCAGAACCGAGGACTGTACCGGAACATCCTCATGTATGGGCCACCTGGTACTGGAAAGACTCTCTTTGCCAAGGTATGCCTCCAGTGTAGAATTTTGAATACGACATAATCACAGGGACAGTATAGGGCAAGGAATATGTATGCACATTGGGTACAATTTAAAACAAAATTTGATGGGTAAGAACAGCTGGACTTTGCTTCTCTGCATCCATCCATGGTTTATTGAGCGACTTGCTAAAAGCAGAGCAATAGACACAGCATGCATTGACTTATCCTTGCTGTGTATGTCTGTAACAGCAGCCTCAATGGGCAGCCTTCAGGGCCAGGGTGTAGAGATATGTTCTGCATTACTGAAATGTACCACTGGATGGTGGTGGAGGAAATGGCAAAAAATGGTTTAAATTATCTGGAAAGTGACATGCAGATTACATCAGAAACTTGCAATTAGAACACGGTTAATACTATTGTCACTGAACAGCAGATTTTTAAGCACTTTTTGCTTTGTGTTTCTTTTAACACAAGGTCAAATTCTCACTGCTGCCATAGTTTAAATTTCTGGAACAGATTCATAAAGCTGCATGTGTAATATGGCCATATTTAGTACTTCAAAACCTACTTTTTGAATATGAGCACACTGCTGTTTAACCTGTGTCTGGATAGCATGTTTTGTTCCCCAGTGCTTCTAGATTTCAAAATCTTACTTCCATCTATTTATTATTAAATAACCCCTGTTAATTGAACATTCTTTTGAAGAAATATGGTTACTTCAGTTCCAGACTAATCTCGATTGTTTGTCTGCTGTCAATTTTGTACATAAATGCTGTGTCTGTGTGGAGTAGAAGCTGGCCATGCATTCTGGGATGGATTATGCCATTATGACTGGAGGAGATGTCGCTCCAATGGGCCGTGACGGTGTGACTGCAATGCACAAGGTCTTCGACTGGGCCAACACCAGTCGCCGCGGGTATGCAGCTCCCGAACACCCTGCCCCAGCACCTCCTATGTGTATTGTGTGCCTAGTCTCAGACTCTGTCCTGTCCTCCACAGCCTCCTGCTCTTTGTGGATGAAGCTGATGCCTTCCTGCGCAAAAGATCCACTGTGAGTGCATGCAAGTATGCAAAAGTGTCTGTGTGCATGCAGTCCTGAAAACGGTTGTGTAGTTGGGTAGGAACTGTGTCTATAATATCAGGGGTCAGGAAACTGGACCGCTAGCTCCAGGCTGCAGATATAGAGGTGGACGCTGTCAGTGCCCTCTTGAGAAAATCAGATGCCCTCATACTATGTATAAAACGGGCAAAGCGGAATCCTGGTTAGGTGTCTTTAACCACATCTGCTGATCAGATGAATCATGTGATGAATCATGCTGAGTGGCAAGTAGTGATATTTGCCTTGTTGTTGTGTTGCAGGAGAAGATAAGTGAGGACCTCAGAGCCACGTTAAATGCATTCCTCTACCGCACAGGAGAGCAGAGCAACAAGTTAGTCCTTTAGCTGGCCATCTCAGTTTGCTCATAAGACATGGCTCTTTTTGTCATGGATTGTTCTGAAATACTGATGTAATCTGAGTGCAGGTTCATGCTGGTGCTGGCCAGTAACCAGCCAGAGCAGTTTGACTGGGCCATCAACGACCGCATAGATGAGATTGTGAACTTTGCCCTGCCGGGTCCTGAGGAGCGGGAGCGGCTGGTGCGCCTCTATTTTGACCGATACGTGCTGGAGCCCGCTACCAGCGGCAGGCAGTGAGTACACCCAGTGCCAGGCTTTTCTTGGCCTAATGGTGGATTTGTACTCCAGCTGCAAACTTGGATTATCCCCCTCAGTGCACATGAACAGCATATTTGGCAAGTGAAAGATGTCTTTAGGATAGTGGACCATTCATGAGTTATTTACTGCTGTTGTCCACTGCTTCCATACTACATGTAATTATTACCATTATGACACTTTTTTTAATAGCTCTGCAAATTATACATTGTGCAGTGGGGCTCCACGACACATTGTTGGACCACTTCAGTGTCACACACTCTTTAAATTGAAGTGGCAGCATCTGCTCTTAAATTAACTTGTTAAACGCTGTCATTTTTTCAGTTCTGAATAACTGAATTCTTTAGACTTAGTCTTTTTTTATAAATTCCTAATATGTAAGAAATACTGTACACCTATCCCACAATTTAGGCGGTGTATGTTCCTAATCTCAAAAATCAGCAGGTTTTTATAAATAACATTCATTTAATTTTATTGTACACCATGGATAGCTGTCATAACCACATTTACATTCTTACACTGTGGAAGGTATTAAAGTATATTTGACATCTGTGAAGTCTTGAGAAAAATTCAGAAGTAATTTAAAGCCACCCTGTCTTGCTGGCTACCTACAGGAGGCTAAAACTGGCCCAGTTTGACTACGGGAAGAAGTGCTCAGAAATTGCTCAACGTGTGGAAGGCATGTCTGGCCGAGAGATTTCCAAGCTTGGGGTTGCTTGGCAGGTGGGTTTTCAGCTACCACTAGAAAAGCCGCCAGCTACTTGAGAAACCCTGTTAATAGGTGATCGTGACACTAAAAGCCAAGCATCTTGCGATGTTTGCTGTGTTTGTTTGTTTGTTTGTTTGCATTCATGCATTTTTTGATTCGATACAGAAATAGAATTACATAAGTTGCAGATGTTGCCTGCGTTTGGCCTGCAAAGGAGGCCAACACCTGTGCTCTCAGTATCTCATGCCCTTTCCTCTCCCTGGCCCTCCACAGGCAGCTGCATATTCCTCCGAAGACGGGGTGCTAACAGAGGTTATGATTGATGCTCGGGTTGAGGATGCCATTCGTCAGCACCAGCAGAAAATGGACTGGCTGCAAAGGGAGGGTCTTGAGAGTGGTGCCAAAGTGGGTGTCACATTGCCACCTGAGGAGGATGTAGGAAGTGGAGGGACAAAAATGGGGTTTATTTTGCCCCAAGATGGTGCAACATTGGCCCAGGGGGATGCCCTGCAGTCCCTGGAGACAGAGCCTCGTGCCCAGGAAGTACTTAAGCTGCTGCAGGAAGATGAAACATCAGCCCTGAAGCAGGCGAAAACAGCCCATCTGATGCAAGCTGCTACTGATGTGGCAGAAGGCAAGGGGGGGGACGCCCCCCTTGTTAAGGAAGGGCAACTCCTGCAGGACAGTGATTCTCTCTCTGTAAAGGGCAGGCAAAATACTGCTGTCAAGGAACAAGTAACCAATTCCCAGCCCTTAGAGGGGGTAGTAGAAGGCACAGCTAAGACTGTGGGCAAGGGGCAGGAGCCAGATAAAGCAAGTACTACACCACCAAAAGATGGAACTCCTGTTTAATATCAGTAAGATGCAGAAAAAGAGGATCCTGGAAAATGTGGATATGGAAACTCTAGGTATGGGGCTATGTAATTGAATGGGGGTTGGGGTAAATGTGATTAAATGACACACTGACTGATACATGGTCTCCATGGTTTTTGACTGTCTGGGGATCTCTGTCCTGCACTTAATGTATGTTCTTAAAAAAACCATAATTTTACATGTCACTGTTCTCAGTAAGGGTTAGGGTCATGGATAAAGTTAAAGGTGAAAAAGACATTGGCTGTTCAGTTTGTATTTTAATACAAATGAGCATATTCTTATGTATTTTAATTATTCATATTTGTTTTGATACAAGGATCCTTGTAAATGTTAATTCTGATAAAACTAGTACAAAGAAGTTAAAATATTCAGAGCTAAGCAGTGGTTAAGGACCAGAGAGTTGTGGTCCTGCTTCCTTGGCTTGGGCCTGTGTCTTACCCTCTTTTGGTCCTGCAGACAGGGCACTGCTTGGCCTGTGCCCGAATCCCATCCATGGTGCTTGTGTGGTCACACACACTGCTGTGAGCTTTCTGACGTGTCTGGAGCTCAGGTACTTGGTAGTCTGTGTTGAATGAACCGGACCTCAGAGTAAAAGAGTTAATTGCCTGTGCTGCACTGATTTATCCGGTCAGTTTCTAGATCTTCCATATTTTATAATCAAACAGGGACTTTGGCACCACTGTCTCCTTGTACTCAGTGTTGACATCAGAGAATATGTGTATAAGAGGGAGTAATTATGTGTACAGCCTCAGAGTTTCTCCACTTGGGTTTAGTTAGGAGCTTCTTGAAAATACATTAAAGGAGACAAGGTGGGCTTGAAGTTTGGTAAAAATCTTGAATAAATCAAAGAAGGACCTCTGCTGTTGTACTCCAGGGATTATTACTGCATTTGCAATGCTGTAGTTTTTATAACTTAAGTACATAAATCGTGCAAGCGCTGATTTCTTGGAGATTAAAATTAAAGTGTAATGACAAATCAAATCATATTTCTACTTAAAAAATGTTATTTTCTATAAGGCTTTTTTTCCTATTGAGGAGGTTTGACTTCATATAGGATGCAAGTTTCATCTACATTTATCTCCCAGCATTATGCTCATGTTGCAGAGTATTTACCACAAACACATGAAGTAGTCAAAGATGCTGTTCTCATACTGAGACTAATAAAGGCAATTTTAGGGTGTTTTGGTATTCCCTTCTTTGTTAATAATCCAGAAATTGGCACTTAGCAGCCACTTAAATAAAATTTGTATTTGTATTTACCAAAAACTCAATGCATAATTTGACTACCATACATATGAACTGAATTACTTTATGGAATGACTTGCAGGACATAGCAGAATATTGAATGAAATAATTCTTGAGTTGCCCCTTCTCAAGGATACAGTACTGCCCCTTGGGCATCAAACATTTCCATTGTCACTGTAAAGGAAATTATTAGTAATAGATGCATTTTACCCAGGTGACTTACAGTGGTAGGGATGTACCAGCTAATACAGCAAGTCGGGCTGAATACCTTACAGAAGGGTGTTGCAGCGGGAGAGTGGATTTGGAAGTTGGACCACTAAACTACCTACTGCCAACTGTAGCTACCGTAGTAGAAATTCCTGAAACAGCTGGGGCAGTCAGAAGAGGATGGAGGCCCCTGCCTATATGTTCTTGTCCAGTGGTATCTGGCAAGCAGAGAGCTGGTGAAGCTGAAGTAGAAATATATGAAATGGTGAGAGGGTTGGCAGTGGGTGGTATTCTCAGCATTTTTATCATTAACCACTGGCTGCTGGAGGCCAGTAGGAGGCTGTTACATTGAAGCTGTCAGCTTAAATGGACTCACCTTGTCCTAGCAGCAGAAGCTGGTCCTGCCACTGGGAAAGGGCATGCAGATCTATCAAGGAAATGGATAAGTAAAATACATCATAAAAAGAAGATCTGTGTGTGATAAGCATTCTTTGGTACAATGATGGCTTATAAATTGAGGAAAGGTGTAAATGAAGGGGTAGAAATACTAAAGTCTTATATAGGGCGGTCCTACAAGAGACATCTGTAATAATTAAATGGTTTTATCTATTAATGTGACTGTTCCTTCAATGTGATCACAAAGTGCTTGGCTGTCTAGTTACAGATAGTTACAGTAGATAAAGAACACCCGTGTAACACTACTCAAGTTCCTTAACGGCTATTGAGGGTTGTAGTGGTTTGGAACCCATCCCAGCTTGGTTCATTGCCACTAATGAGTTAAGTTCAATAATGCTGTGGGGGGGCATGGAGCATTGGGATCCACCCTAGTCAAAATGTCTGCTTACTGACCAGTGAAACTTGTATTTTCCAAATTGGCTTTTCTTTTTCCAATTTCTTGTTAATGATTAATGCAGTGTTCTTTTTTTTACATGATACTCCTTGTGCTCCATGCTTTGTATGAAATGTTAAGAGTTTGGAAATAAAATAATTTTTTAAAAAATAGTAGTGTGACCCTCTCTGTGGTTGTCTGGTCACAGACTTGGCCTAGAAAAAAATGACTTCCACAACTGGGTTAAAGGTAACAGTGAAATAAAACATGTTGAAAGTTTGACTGTCAAACTTCATTCAACTTAAAATGACTCACCTGTGCAGCTGCATGTGGGATTTAGTTTGAATCCATTATGTGGTTCTCAGTATTTTGTAGATCCCTTTATATGTGTGTTTGGTTAAATGTGCTTTAGATACACAGAGTCAAACACTGAACGCTCCCGTACTTCAGTGGCACTTTTAATAAAACACAGACATGTCATCTTCACAACAGCAATGGCTGGACATGGAGCAAGGTTCTGGGGAAGGGTGACAGAATTGGAATGAAAAAGAGACAGGGCCTGAACAAGTGGGAGGGGACCAGCAGAAGCTAACCCACATCAGAGCCACCCTACTCCACTTGGGCACGTAAACACCCACAGGTCCACTGGGCTGGGAGCTGCTCAGTCGTACAGCCACCAGGTCCACATGCCCAGAGGCTAGTCATGCACAAACACTCAGTCGAGCCCAAACATTATATTCAAACATTTTTTAAAAATGGAATCACATCCTATCAATCATATCACGCTCATATTTGAAATGTACATATAATTTATTCCAAAAAAATATTTCCATTAAATACTTCCCAATGTATTGTCATTGTACAGAATGTACATTCTTTTCCCTGAAGAAAGATTTTCTTCTGAATCGCAATGGTTTTTTTTGTTTTTGTGTTTGTTTGGTGATTCACCAATTGGGATAGACACCAAGGCAGATGAAACTGACAAGGCAGGAAGACCATTAAAAAACACTCATCCTTAATTTTCCATCTTTTTTTGCCTTTACCTCCTCTCTCAGAGAGAAGAGTGTGACATGTTTCCTCAGGCCTGGATCCTGCCTCCCTTCTCCCATGTATCACACATAGGAGGGAGGGGGTGTTGTGGTGTCTCGCTCATCACAGACAGTTCTAACCACACAAACCTCATAGCTGCAGAAGGGGTGCTGCAAGGGCAGAGTTTTCCCAGCAAGGCAATGGACAATAATTTGCAAAGGGTGATTTGGAAAGGAGCACCAGATGTTGTAGAGCTAACTCTACATATCCACCCCCCCCCCCCATGTTCCTCTTTCCTCAACACAGAATTCCTTATGTCTCTCATTCAGAACTGAGCACAGACCACTGGCACAGTGTAGAAAATCATCATTTCTGGCCTCTTTCCCATTTCACATGGAAAAATGAAGGAGACCTGTCCTATTTTTAAAATAAAACAGCAAATCAGTTTCTACAGCATGGCATTCCCACCTTTTTTCATTTGGGTCCTTCTCCATTTTTTGCTCCCCCTACTACTGATTCCACCCTATTATTCCCTTCACCTCCATCTACTTCCTTTACCCCCCAAAGACTACTTCCTCTAAAATCATATGTAAGATCCTATTTACATAAACTGCAATTGCCATCATTGGGGGGAAAGTAAAGAGTCCAGTTAAATACCTGCCATGTTCAACCACTGCCTGTGCTCACCCTGAAAATGACCCCCCACACTCTTACTTTCCCCAAAGCTGCCCTTTCCTTTTACTAGTCCCATGTAGCACTGTCAAGTTTCAATAACAGACACCAGAAATGTATCCTTACACCCCCCCCAAGCAAATGGAGAATCCCCAAGCAAAATGGACATTAACACTAAGAGCTTTCAGACACAATAAATACCTAAAGTTTTTTTCTTTATCAAAAGGGGGGTCAGGATGGATAGTTGCTGGATTGTGTCCAAACTGGTGTTTGCAGAGTCTCCAAGGCAGCAGCCTGGATGGGGCAGTAGGGGGCAGATGGGGCAGTCTGAGGCCAAAGTTCTACAGAGTCTCAGAGGTGACGAGGGCTAGGGTGTCCGTTGTGATAAAGCTTCTGCTTGATATGCACCATGTTCCCACTGGAGTCTTCAAGCTGACGCAACTGTGCACGTCTGCGCAGGTCTCTCAGGTTACAGAACCTTGGAAGCCATGACCAAGAAGGGGTATCTGCAGGACACCAAGGGTAATGGTTAGGTTAAGGTGAATTCTACTACTGTTCACATTTGCTGTTCCCCTTTTGACTTCTAAACTTTCACACCACTATATGTGGATTCTTCTGTCCCTAAAGTCTCACACACCTTTTTTTAGGGCATACCCCACCCATCTCTCTTCACTTCCAGCTGACAGTATTCCTCAGAGCTTTGAGCCTTTTATATAACTGCTGTGGCCATGGTGTGTGCAAGAGTCTGTCCTACATTTATGACCCCCATTCTCGCGCATTTTTAGATCTCACCATTTCACCCCTGTTTTCTAAGCACCATGCTTTCACATACCACTTCATTGTCCAAAATATGTGGGAAGTTCTAACTGGCAGACAGAATGATGGACAATTCCACCCAGCAGACAGCAGCATAAAATATGAGTTGACAGCCTTAGCTTGAGGAGCAGGGAGAATAAGGGGGGGTGGGGCATTTCTAGATGAAATGGATATTCAGAACTGCAGAAATGATTTGAAAGGTAAGGATACACTCAACAAAAGCGACAAGAAGACAGGAGAGATAGAAGGCAGGGGGACAAAATTGATGAACCAATACAGGCCAATTTAAATTGGTGAAATGACCCTGTGTTTCATTAAATTGAAGTGAGATCATTTTAACTTGCCCCATGGCTTTAGAAAAGAAGTGGTGCATTTGGAATCATGGATTGAAAAAGGAAAAAAAACAATTTATTAAAAATGATGGTATAACTGTTGTACTGTATTTTTGAGATTCCCTATAATCCCATTACTGCAGGGGACATCATAAAGTACCAAGTTTCCAACTCATAACTAAATCTGTTGAGAATCTTTCATATAAGTAGTAGTAACATTTATTTCATCAGTGACCACTTTACAGTGTATCTCCACTTTAGACCTTCCCTCCATATAACTGCCATCTCTCATCATCTCCTTCCAGGTCTCCAAAGTTCAGTGGTCTGTGAAACCAGAACTACACCCTGAAATGCATTAAAGCTTCACTGGTTTTTCATTGTACTCCTGCAGGCTCTGGTGATTTGCAGATCAGACCATCATAGACACCCAACTCTTCATCTCCCACCTTACTTTAACAAAACAGTCTCCACTCAGAGCTTCCTAAGATCTGTACCCATGATACACATGGGTTGTGTGTTACTGAATGGAAACCCTGTCTTCAGCACAGGCTTGGATCTGCTACTGCAGGTGTTAAGAAAAATAAGTCTGGCTAATGCTCAGCTAGCACCGCCGTGTCCTTCGAGGGCAAAAACAGAATGTCATAGAAAGACATTTTAATGTATCAAGCTACTGTTCCTCTCTTTCTCTGAAAGAGAAGAGGCAGCCTGTCATCTTGAGCATAATGAATTAGCAGAGAAACAGATTATGAAATTCAGTCATTCAGTGGGAGATTATGAAATTTTACATTTTAAAGTGAATTTCAAATACATTCTTTCCTGCAAAGACTTCTACTTCCCACCACCATAGTCAGAGGATGGATCATAGTGAATCACAATCACATCATCATCACAATGAATGCACAGAATCCAGTAAATCTAAATGTGCTCATGTTCTCTAACAAACGTATGCTTCTTCAATTTTGGAGAATTCCCACCTTCTTCATCATGCTCACCGTATTGGCGGCTGCTCCTCCAGGCCCTCACGGCACAGTGTAGTGCACCATCAAGCCACAACAGCAGCCAACTGATACAGAAGCCCAAGAGCAGCCCCAACATCAGGTCCATCTCCTGCTTGGTCACACTGTCACTCACAAAGTAGTTCTCAGAGGAGTCCACCAAAGACTGGTCCCCATCATACGGGATCACATAGTGAACATGATGCCTGGAACAAACAGGAAGCATAAGGGAGATGTGCACAAAAAGAAAGACAGACAGAGGTGGAAAGTTCAAGTAAGAGAACAATGCAAGTAAATAATAGGAGAAAAGAAGAGATAAATAATCAAACATGGAACATCACAATTTCACATCTACCCTGTGTAGAAGCCACAAAATGGACCCTGGGGCAGTTAAATGGACACATTTATCTGAGACAGTTCAAAACAAAATATTGTGTTTAAAAAACAAAAAAAGATGCAATTCAGATGCAGTGTGTCACTCAACCAGGCTGCCTGCAGAGCACTGATGCTTAGCTCACTATGATTCAGTACACCCTGAACATTTGCACATTTTCCTTCTCTCCGTTATCGTGTTGCTAGGTTATTGTGTTGCTAGGATAATATCGTGTTGCACCAAGATCAGACTTTTTTTGTCCTCTGATTTGGATGTATGTATTGGTATGTACAGGATAGCAGTTTGTCTGGTGTAGGATGGGAGAACAGCTAAAACAGCTGAGCTCCATGCCTCATGGAACGAATGGGGGTTGGAGGGAGTCCAACCTGTCTGTACAGCAGAGGTGAGAAGCAAGACATTGTTGACATCTCTGTGGATAACAGCTAAGAAAAAGAGAGGGCTGAAGAAGTGTGCTGAGGGGGAGCTAGTGAGCTGAAGAAAGGGCAGACAATTAGGGTGAACAGGTTCTTCCAAAACTGCTAGAAGCCCAGCAGTGTAGTGCATGCATGTTATCAATTCCTTCTTCCCCTCCTGCTCTCCCATCACTGCTTCCTTCTGTTCTTTTAGAAACACTGTCTCTCACTCTCATGGTGGTGTGCTCTACACGGTGACAATACACATATAAAATGCAAGCAATGACTGACCTGAAAACTGGTCATCAGGTTAGATGAAACCTGACAGACACCAGAAACTTTTGGACAGGGTCTTTTACACAGAAATTGAGGTGTTTAATTCATTAGATCACTATAAGTAACAAATAGTCAAACTGCAAGAGAAGACAGGACATAACATTTGTCAGGGAAGGTGAAAAAGTACAATCAGTACTGAACACCAGTCCAAGGATCTTTTTGATGACATGAGACTGGCAGCTGATGGTGGGTTTAGGAAGGCAACAGATTTGTGGGCACCATCACAGTGATGTCTCTACTGGACATTGTTCCACTGTCTGAAACTTATAGACAAGGTATTTTATTTGAGCTTAAAGTCCCAAGGAAAGAACATGTGGAGGAGGCCAGTGAGAAGAAACGGATGAAGTATGGGAAGCTGTGCCACTCAGACGGCTGGAGGGTGAGGCGTTTATTAAAAAAAAAAAAAAAAAAAAAAAAAAAAAAAAAAAAAAAAAAAAAAAAAAAAAAAAAA